>JAQGBH010003108.1:0-21202 GCA_034698265.1 Sminthurinus aureus | reverse complement strand
TTAAAATACTTCCAATTAAGTTAGAGACTTGAAATTTTCAGGATAGTTAGCCCTTGTACTGAAGTATATGAATATGCGATAAAGTGTATAACCGCGAGTCACTATGAATTCTAGATAGTTTCACATATAAAAATCTTGCTGGGAACTTTTTGTGTGCGTATTACTAAACAGTGCACAATGTTTGTGTTTCTGGATTTGGTTTTTGTCCATGAACTTTAAGTTATACATAGGACATTGTAAATTGTAAATAATAAACTACTGTCGATAGTGGACATGAGCAGAACATAGAGCATAGAGCATGTACCAAGTATAAATGCTGTGGGAATACACGTACGGATATGCACATCGTTTTTTTGTTTTCTGTTTTCTAGTTTCTGCTACACGTTTCTGATTGTATGTAAGATAACAATATATAGATGAAAATGAAATATTTACCATGTTGTTGTTGTGCCGGTTTTAGTCGGTGATGAAAAGTATGTTGTGTTTTGGTGCTTTGTAAAAAGTTACTTATTACGTTGCTGAGTTAATTAAGATGATTGATTGATTTATTTGCATATGATGTCAAGAGCAAATTTTCACTTTGTTTTGTTCAGTATGCTTTTGGCTGTAGTTTTTCAGCATTTTTGAGTTACTATTTGCGACGCTGTGGACATGATCCTGTCCAGAATTGAGCACATTTGCATTTTAAAATAAAATTTCAAAACTCAAAGCAAGTAGAAAAATCAAGTATCCTGTGTCTAATCACTAATAATTTTTTAGGGTGACGAATTGGAATCGGAATTTCCATGTCGTTTTGCCTTTTATAGACTGTTGCTTAATATTCTGATGCTGATGCTGATGTTGATTTTGATGCTGCGTTAGTGTAGTCATTATAGTTCAAAATTCAAAACTACAAGGTACCTTATATTATGTCCACTGGGCTGACAATAACAACAAAAACAACAACATCGATAAATGTCTCAGAGAAAGAGAGAAAGAGAGGTGCAGAAGCAGAATGCTCTCACGTTTTTCCTCGTGTCCACACTCCACACTTTCAAGTTTCAAGCAGCTCTACCTGTTCCCTGCTCAATGCTCATCTCACATCTCACACATAAATTTTGAATCGTTAACTTGATTATTTTTATGATATTATTATGTATCATGTGTACCTCATGAGAAAATAAAGTATAAGGAAGGGAAGGAGAAGTTTTCAAGTCTACAGTATTGTACATTGTACACTGTATTCAATAGTCAGGATGAGAAAACAGTCAATGAAGAAGACCAGAGAATCAAGTTCAGTAGCAAATGAAATGGCAACTCTATACTCTATACTCTATACCCACAACCCACGCATATATCTACATTTGTGTTTTGTGCATCATTCATGTAAAATTTATGAAGAATATTAAAAGAGATTTCTCTACACTCTACAGTACATATTACCGTATACTGTATACTGTATGTGCAAAGACAAGACGTAGCGATAGCTAGCTAAAATGTGCAATCTACGTAAGAACCAAGGAATGTCCGCCTTTTTAGTTGATGTTGAATGTTGAATTGTGTGCATGAGATTGTAAATTACAATTTACACGACGGCTGTCACGCATTATTATAGTATTATTATCATTATTACTACTATTACGATGTGAGTGGTACAAACCAAACCAACTGAGATGAGTAAGGTTAAATGTTGGACGGGGTGTCGGTTTTTTTGTTTTTACTCCCCCTTAGTTTTCCCAGTCCACTCTCCACTCAACTCCACTCTATTTCATTCCATTGGATTGTTGAAGCTGCAAATTGCAAATACTTTTAGTCAAGTATAAACAGAACCTCACTCAAGAAAATCAAGACAGAGTCTCTGGAAACTTGATGCAGAATTGAGCATTTTATTATCCTCGTAGAAATCAGTGATCAGTGATCAAGAAGTTAACGTGAATTTGAGTTTGGAGTTTTGAGTACATCTTGGGTTTTTGGATTTTCAAATTTTGTGACACTCCTAAAGTTGAATTAATCTGCTATTTAGAGCAACTAAAAACTAAAGTGTTTGTGCTAGTAAAAGTTTTATTTTAAAAACTGTTTACTTTTGGATTTTGGATTTTGAATTTCAAACGGATTGACGATTGAAGCAAATACGGATTTTTGTGTACCTGGATACTTGTGAAATTTGGAAGAAAGCAAAGCAAAAAACTTGAGTATTTTACAGTGAAAAAAGACGAATATTACATTTAAACTTGAAGATGAAAGGAATAAATATTCACACATCAGTCGTAGTGTTTGTGGTACTGGTTGCCATTGTGGGGGAAGGTTATGGGATTGTAGCGTCTTTGACTGAAAAGCAGCTGGAAAAATATGGGACCAGAGTTGGTCGGGATGAATACGTTTCAGTATTTAAAGGACCGCCGATACCTGGGAGAGAAACGCCGAGAACGTTTGTTCTCCTCAGTAAATTGTTTGTTCTTCCAAACAGTAATCATTTGAATTTGAATAATGCCGATGTGGCGACGAATGAAATTACATTTCCTGGAGGTATGCAACTTTTTATGCCCCTATTATTCATTTTTTTACTCCATTTTTTGTTATTCTTTCACAGGAAATTGAAAATTTTGCAAATAATACAAGTACTAGTATTTTCAGTGTTGTATAATTTTTGTAATTTTTTGTTTCTCTAGGTCCACTAAAATTCCGTCATGCTTACATTCCACCTCCATCAGCATCCGCCTCAACCTCATCAATTCGAACCAGAGTAAATGTGAATTCAAATCAAGAGAGCATATTCTTTCCGAGTGATGAGGATGAAACAACCAAGAAGACGCAATATGTCTACAATAAAAGACCGTACAATAGCAACCCCATGGACATTTTTCCTGAAAGAAGAGCGTCCTATATTTTTGGACGTGAGTCTCATTTTTATTACCTATACATGTGTGCTTGTGGAGATTATAAATTAAAATGTACTTATGCATATGAGTAGAATCATGTAGAATTTTCTAAAAGTTAAACAAGGCAGTGACACAGAAACTCAGAAACGAAGAACAAATTATTAAATGCTTTTAGTTTTCATCTTGTTATACACGAGAGTCTTCAATAATTAATAATAATTAGTATTCATGTAAGGACAACCTGTGGTTTCTCCGTATTTTGTAGAGTGTGATCGGTAATCTCACAACCCAGAACAAAGACAGCTAGAATCTATTTACTATTTACTGACTACTAAAGTGTCAGTAATCAGTAAATAGAGGCATACAGTATTTTTTTCTTATTGCAGTTTTTACTCCCATTTTTATATAGAATGTAAAATACAGAATGGAGAGTGCAGAGGTTTGAGGTTTGAGGTTCGAGTAATTAGTAATTAGAACGTGCAGAGCGCAGAGTCACAAAGTGTAAGAGAGACAATTCGAAACTCAAACTCTTTTTTACTTTTTCCCTAAATGTATGATGCATAAATGCTCGTGGAACATGCACGGAATTAGAGATTGGAATTTAGAATGCACCTTAGAACTTGAATCTTTTGGATCGCAAATGGCAACACAGTAGTTACAGTTCTATTCTTTTTATACATCATACATCATTTTGCTATGATATTTCTCAGTAGAAGAATCACGATGCACATGCATACCTACGTGACTATGATTATGATTAGTTATCATCAAAACCAAGAACCAAGTTCAAGTTCAACTCACGTACAATTTTTTATATGGTTTATGGTGGCACGTCTTTCGCAAATTTACATTTTCAGTGTTATTTATTATTATTTAGTTACAAAATCGCTGATTTGTAATTTGTAATTATTTTAGACAGCATGAAACATGAACAAAATACTCGTAAACACTTGAAGAAAACGATAATGTCTAATAGCTAATCGGTAAAAGCTGTCAAAGACAAAATTTATGATGCTTCATACTTCATTCTGGCAGATAATTGATCAAGATTTCCTACTTAATTCTATTTACTGGGATTGAGGAAGGTTAGGCAGTTAGGCTACAGTAGATTCTAGATTAGGTTGGGCTAGTTTGCTAGCCAATAATATGATTTTTTATATCTCAGTGTAATTTGAATATTGAGCATGGAGAATGGAGTATGGAGGAATAAATATTTATGCAAAAGTGGGTAAAATGTAATGTGTTTTCCTGATAGGAATTGTAATATTTTCAATTATTCTCAATTCTCTTGCACACATCATTTTGTGGAAAAAAATATATTTTCCCTAAACTCTAAACGTTTAAAGCTCAGACTTTATTAAGGAGAATAAATAATGTTTGGCCAATGTCCAGTGTCCAGCGTCCAATGTTCATATTCCCTCACTCCAAACTCCATACTCTGAATAAATATGCACGTTCATTTGTCAGTGGACTTTAGAGTTTGGAGTTTAGAGTGGTGAGAACTGAGAATAGAGTAAAATGGAGAATAATATGGAAAATGACGTGAGAATGTGAACCAAAAAATAGTCAGTTGCATGTTTGTCATACAGGTTTGTATGAGAGTTTTCCTCTCCATTTCTCACACATGTAAAAATATTTCATATTTATCAAAGGAGAGCGAAGCACGAAAAATACTTCGATTTTACCTCATGATTTTTTCTCTCCAAATATCTTTAAACTTTACGTCATGAAACTTTTTTTCGATATTCTGTTTTCTGCTCTTCCAGTTTCCAGTTTTTTCACATATTTACAAATGTTTTTTCATCTAAAACCTAAACCCTACAGGAGAATAATGTTGTGTGGAAAAAACTTTGTTGATTTATTTCCTTACTCAATTCTGGGTTCTAGATTCTGAATCAAAGGATAAGTACACAAGTTTCTTGTAATAGAAACTTATAGCATAGTGTAAAAACAATGGACAAAAGTAGGAAGACATAATGAACCTAATAAATTCCGTGTTTTCCCATAAAATTAAGTTTAGCTAGTTCAATTAGCTGGGAGCCTCAAGTTGTCAACAAGACCACTTTTGATATTATATTGTTCCTTTGTCTTTGATTTAGTGAAAAAAAGTATTGTGTTCTGTTTTCTTTAGTCTGTAGTCACAAAAGTTACAGTAGCTTTAGTCGTTATTCGCTAGTTATTCTTACAAAAACGTGACTCATATTTCATGTTCTTATTAAATATTAGATTGCAGGAAATGCTGTACATTTTACAATGTACATGTTAAAATTTCCACTGAGAAATTAGTACTTAGAACTCAGAACTTAAAACATGATGTGTGATGTGTGACTCACATTTCCTATTTCCTATTGAGTAAAAATGCAAAAATACCTGTAAATTATATCATGTACCTTATAGATTATACAAGGCCCGTGGTATCAAATAATGTAACTAATTTTTTCTTCTTTCTATTTTCATTAAATAGCTGGTCAATTCGACTCTTTGAGTCCTCCTTCAATGACAAACCTTCCACCATGGATTTCCGAACTGGAACGTCGCCGTTTGAGCCAATACAGAAAAAATGAACAAAACGCTGTTCTTAGTTCAGTTCTACCCGGAACTGAGGATCACGATGAATTAGGATGGTACACGCTTCTTACTGTTCCATCCAGGAGTAAAAAAGCATCAGATTGTCCATCCGGTCATCGGAAGGATCATCATGGACATTGTCGTCCCATTTTCACATTTCGAGGAACTAAATATCCAGCACCAAAACCAATCGCACAAACACTGGCTGACAAATCAGCTTTTATCTTTCTAGAAGAAGCTGCTTCTGTCCCATCAACTTCTGTGCCTACGACAAAGCCAACAACAACAACAACAACAAAAATAACAACAACGACGGCAGCACCTCCACCACCAACGACAACAACAATCAAAACAGTGCAAGAAGACACAACACCAACGATTAGTAACTAGTAACTAGGAAGCGAATAGAGGATTACGTTTTAAGTTTAATCTATTACAAAAAATAGACTACCATTAGATTACTCATTACTGTACTGTTATTTTAATCATAATTATTATTGTTATTTATAGTCATACATTTACATGATGTTGTTGTACATATATTCTAGTGTAGCATAAGTCTGCGTATGTCAATTCGTCTATAATCTATTCGAATCCGTACTCATTTTTAACAGACATTTAAAGTTGTTTTTTTCCAAACAGTATTTTGTAGCCTCGACACTCGAGACTTTGGGGACTCGAGATAAAAGGTCAAGAATGAAGAACTGACGGTATTTTAGTAGCATTGTGTATTGTGTATTCGATTCGAAATTTCAACAATATTATTAACAAAAATTAAATATTTTGTTTTCATTATTCATGAACCATGATGGAACAAGGGGAAATAAAATGTGGAGAAATTGGAATTGGAAATGGGAAAATGGACTAAGATTGTTTATCTGTGATATTTTATATAGTATTATGAATTATGAATAGGAATTATGTAACATGTATTACTCATTACTTGGTATTAAAAGTTTTATTAGTTGAGAAACAAAGTGTGTGTGAATTTTGGATTGTGAATGGAGTGTGAATTTTGAATGTAGTTTAATTATTGATATAGTAGGGAAATTTTGAACCCATAAATAACATTCTTATTTTTCGTTCCCTTTGTCTGTATTCTGTATTATTGTGTTCACTTTTTTGTTTTGTGTATAGTTTTTGTTTCTCTATATTACCATTAAAAATTCAGATAATTTGAACGAGTTGTCAAACTCTTTTGGTACAGCTACAAGATGCTGGAACCTGAAAACTGAAAACATACTTTTGTATTACCTTTTAACTTTTTAAATTTTAAAAAGGTTTTTGAATCTGACCTTTTACACTCATTCATAATTCATACGTAATATGCAGATTGCTTCATTCACAAGATTCATTGCATAATATTACATAAATTCCAAGGTGGCGAAGAAGGCATAGATTTTACGTTCGCGCCCTGCTTTCACCAGTTCGATGCTGACGTCACACTAATGTTAATCAAATGTGCGAGTTCGATGGTGACGTCGCAGCACTTTCTTTTTTCTATGCCTTCTTCGCCACCTTGATAAATTCTTGATTCATTTTATGATTTAGTGCTGGATGCTCGAGGGCCTTTCCTTTTTAGTCTCTCTCTCTCTTTCTCTCTTCCTGACTTTCACCTTAAAAGAAATAGTGCATATTTTTGCATGAAATTTGAAACATTCCGAGTTTTTCACCATTCACTGATCAATTTCTCTCATCATCGAGTAAGATGCTCGAGGTATCTTAAGCAAACATCCACAGTTGTCAATATTTATAAAAGAAAATTCGGATGCTCTTGCAACCGAAAACTACTGAGTGTGTTGAGGGTACAATGCACTGTTTTTCTCTTTTGTCTATAAGTCCGTACATGTATTTTGGTTTTATATTTTCAATCATGTAAACCATGGCCGTGAACCTGTAAGGCACAGTTAAAAACGTTTCTTTGACCAAGTACTAACTATAGTTAAAATATAAAGGGAGTTATGGTTGAAATTTTGTACTCTGTATTCCCATTGTCAATTATTGTCCATTGTCCATTGACATTTTCCCTTGTCCACCGAATATTTACAATTTACAACTTGAATATTCAATACCCAACGTAACTCAGCACATAACAAACGTAGAAAATGAGGAATGTACTGTTATGAGTTATGAGTTATTAATTATGAAGACATGTCACATTGTCACATGTTTCTACACCTAGTACATAATGTATACAGTATATACGCGACTAACCAAATCGCCGTAGTTAGTCTACTTGCTAAAATGTGTGAATTATTTAATGTTTACTGTTTACAGATAAGTACCGGAGATTAATTCGCTTCTCCTTGTACCTTGCACATGCATATTTTATTCGTAAAGATTAAGCTAAGAGCTTCGCCCCCCAAAAAGTAGGACTGATAGTACATATAATATATATACATATAATATATGCAATGACAGTGACTGCATTGTATTGTATTGACGACGAGTTATTGGAATACCACCACCATTGACGAACCACTCACGTCAGTCATTCATGTCTTACATAAGTATGTACCTGTAGAGTGTAGCATATTATTCAATGATTTTTGTATTTGTCCATTCACCATTCCGATTGCCAACGAAAGACACAAAATACACAGTTGATCACACACATTCAGTGTCTTAGACAATTACACGCATATAACATAACACATAACAGCCCGTTAAAAGCAATAGTAGCTTCAGTTGTACTTGTAGTGAGTGAGTGAAAACTTTCAACTTTCTCCAACTTTCACGGTTACTTTTCTCTGTTTTCCATATTCCATAGTCCAGAAATGTGTTGGCACATTTTTTTTCATCGACAAAAAATCCTAGTGTTAAAAATGCGGATACCTGTGTCTATTGTGCAGACTCTAGAGTCTAGACTCGAGATTCTAGATTCTAGAAAGCAAAAAAAACAAGAAACGGAAAATAGAAAATTGAGCACAAACTGAATTGTGCTGTAAACATTTATCAAATCTTGTGGTGTTAGAAAAATAACTATTAGCATAAAAATGCTGAGTCAAAGTAGCATTCGGGCACTAAGACTTTTCCACAAGTTGGCGGCCAAGTTAAAACTGTTTCCCTACATATGGGATGACACGGTAGGTCAGCTTAGAGTGACAGCAAATCGGTCACAAATGGCCGTTTGGTATTTTTTTATTATTGAGACGTGGCTGGAAGCGATTTATCAGTGTTATGCAACCATCATCAGCACGACAGATCCAAATATCAGTTACACATCCTACATGCAACTTGTTACTCACTTTGTTACTCGAACCTCCGCGATTATTTTCCAAGTATTTACCATATTGAGAATCGAGGAATTCGGCACATTGCTCAATCAACTGTTGAGTCTCAATAATAGGTTTAAAAGTAAGTAGTAAAATCCGATGGGATTGTTTTCCTCGTAGATTATAGATTCTAGACTCTAGATTCTAGTTTGTTCTTTTACAGTTTATTTTATATGCTCCCTCTTTTTATATATGAATCTTTTAGATCATGATTTTTTTCACGTATAAATGATAAATGTTAAAGTAATAATAATTATTAATGATTTATTTTCTGTGACCTATATAGAACTATATAAACCTGAAGATTGTCCTGACAGGCTGAATAAAACCATCTGGCTTTTACTTATTCTCCTTTACCTCCATCCAGTTGGGAATATGTTTGGTTTCATTGATGAGTATCGTGAGGTCCGATATTGGCAGAGCGCGTTAATTCCTACCAGAATTTATCCATACACTGTCCCCATTTTTGCTGGCCTCGAGTACTGTGTCTCAACTTTTGCAAACATTGGTGTTGTATTTCATCTTTTCAACCTCATGCTATACTTTTCTACCACAAATGCATGGATACACATGCTTCAGTAAGGAAGATACACAATTCACAATACACAATATTACGTGTTTTTGCGTCAATTTTAACTGCCTTTTAATTTTAATGTTCACATGATTAACATTTTAAGCAGTTGCTGTTCCATTTTTTAAATCATGTCCTAATTTGTAATTCCTTTTTAATTTTCAAGTGACAAAAAGTTTGACTATGCTATGAGTGGGCTGGATGAGGAGTCTGTGTACAGGACGATGCAAGTGATGAACTATCAATTCAATTACACTTTGAAAAAACTGTGGACATTTTCACTAGCTGCACTCGGAGTTGATCATGTAAGTAAATCCGTCTTTTTTAGAATTCTAAAATAAAGAATTTATATTAATCAAAAATTATATTAATCATGTATTTACGCTAAATTCTCTTGTAACTTGTATGCGTTGTGTTTTCATTATTTTGTTGATGTACTTTGTTTTTTTATTATTGATTGCAGATTCTTGTGAACAGCATCGCCATACTCTGTAGTCACATAATTCCGTTTCCTTCCGTCCTCGTATTTCCTTTGGGCATTGTAGTATTCCTCTGGTTCGAAACTTCCATATTTAAAAAGGCAAGTAATGTGCTCGAAGTATCTCAAAGCTACATCGACAGTAAGAGTAGAAGTGGTTGTGACTACAAAAAAAGATTTGGGCGTTCTTGCCGACGACTAGCCATTGAAAGCCAATTTTTCTATATGCAAAAAGCCACTACATTTACATTCATAGACATTGTTTTCCACGAGACAATTAGTGTTCTCTTACTTTAAAGTTAAGAATATAGCAGATATTCTACATTCTACACATTCTACATATTATGTAGAATGGTAACTGAAAACCGAGAACTAGCATATCCAATAAATAAGAAAAAAAAGGAGCAAAAATTACTCATGGTCAATGGTCAGTTATACAAGATTTTGCATAATTCACAATAGTTGTGTACATTCCTCATACATTTATTCATTATAGATTATACCGGAATCCGGAATGTACATTGTATAAGGAAAATGTCAAGTGACAAGTCATGGAGTCATGGAGGCGCTCATTGAGCTTTTATTAATATTTCACCTCAAAAACTCTATTTGGTTGGAGACTTGTTGACTACGCTAATCAACGACTTACCCGATACCAAAATACCTTGTACTGAAATCAATAGGAGTGTATTACGTAAATTGTACAAGATATTATATTATTTGCACTATTCACTATTTGGTGACGCAAACCTGAAAGACGTAAAAAGATGTGTGTCATGAAAGTTGAGTGGTCACAGCTGCTTACCCGCAACACAAACTCTGTGCGCTGTAAAATATACTGCGTTGTCCTGTTTATTTATTATTTAGTATGATTATAAATGATAAAGTATCTATAAATTACGTACAACATTACAATAAAATATTTGGTGTAGATATGCGCATATAATATACCAAGTGGTACGTATGCATTATGAATGTATGGCTGTATAGGAATTAGAAATACATGGGGTAATAGTTTTATGTCTCTTTACATCATATTTACTGCCCTTGCACTCTGTAACTGTACTCTGAAGTTTCAATTCCAATCAGAAAGCTGAGGAGAAAATGCGAAAGTTTTTTTTTGTAAACTGGATGGAGAAAAGAGAAAGTACAGAAATTATCAGTGGTTTTTTTTGGTATACTTGAAAGGAAAGCAAAATGTTGTTTTAATATTCTGTAAAGTAAAAGTACAAGTTGCAATCAAATACATACAATAGAGTACATAATAATCATAATAATATCATTCAAATTTCAAATTACAACACTATTGCAAATTGCAAGTGTGTGTAATGTGTAATGTGTAACATGTAACGTTTCATCATTCTGTTTTGCATTTTTTGATTCTCAGTTAATCATAAATCATAAAAAACAATAAAATAATCATTGTAAAGCCGTATATTGTCTCACTACAAATATTATGTATTATGCCCTTTAAAAGAAAGAACATTTAACAATAAAACAATATTTTTAAAACAGTTTTGAGTGACCTTTTTGTTTTGATTTCCTTCCACCTCAAAAAACAAGGTGAAGAAATCAAACAATTCATAAATAAGTTTAACAATATATAATAAAAGCATTCATCATTCATCATAATTATAATTACAGTTGGGTAAAACAGTCTTCCGTAGAATAATATCTACACTCTACACAATGCATAATGCATAATACACATACCTCCCTAGAATACTTTTCTACTTTCTCCATTCTCTATTCTCGATTATTCATACAATCAAAACGATGGTTAAAAATTCATTTTTCATTGAAACAGGTAAAAAAGTATCCAGTATTCAGTAATAAATAGTCAATGTTCAATATACAATAACAATATGTGTATCAGAATGTAACTGTTCATAATTCATAATAAAATTCACTCTTACATAACAAAAAGAAATGAGCGTGCATGTAAGAGTTTTTTGTTTCATTCTGTTCTATATTTTTTATTTAGCATTCACTAGAAAGTAGAAAGCTTTTCATTCCAAAATCCAAACATTTGACATGTATACAAAATACATACAAATACGTACAAAATTATCATGTGGAGTAATTTTCTTCAAATTTTGCATTAGACACTAAAAGAATCATTACTTTTCCAAGGTACCGTTCCACAGCCTCTTTTCAATCTATATAAAAACTTTTGTCGAGCTGCTTTCATCATTTTATGTACAATGTACATTCGTCTAAAAAATGTAACATTATTAGATTTTATCACTCAAAATAATTTGTCATTCTTCGTCGTTCGTCACTAGACACTAGACTAGCATTCCTCATATTTAAAAATTAAATGCACCTCTAGTCTGTAGTATTGTGTATTATGTACAATATATTATTATAAAGATTCATCACTTCTTGTTTACGTACATACTTTCGCTCACATGTACATTTTATGTCAGTCAATCACACGGTAACTTAATTTTAATTCGTACACCATGGATTTAAAAACAGTTAAAAAAACACTCACTCGTTGTTCCACAATTCATAGATCTACTGCAGTCAGTAGTCAGATAAATGTCGAATTTTTTTTATATATATATATATTAAAAAACATTTACAGTTGTAAGATTTGTTCTGGTTCGTATGACTTTTTAAACTTTTAAATGTAAATATTAAATATCTCCATCGTCAGTGGAGGAAGAGTTGACGATGGGGCAAAAATAGTGGGTGAAATATCAGATATCAAATATCAAATCAACGTCGTGTCTTTATAAAATTGTGTGTACAAATATTTCAACGTTCATTTATTCTTCAGGATTCAGAGAGCAAGGCCACTTGATAATATTTTCGTTAATATGCGTCCATTTTGTAGCTATCCATTTCTGTCCTATAACTGTTAGTAAATTTTAAAAAACAAAAAATATTTTTATATCTAAAGTTCAATGTAAAACCTTTTTCGTGATAAAAAAAGTCATGTAAATTGTAAAATATAAAATGTAATATTTTTTATTGCTTCATCAACTTACTCAAAGGACAGGCACCGTGAAGCATTCGATTATCAACTTCTCCATTTCTCATCGAGTCATACCATAAAACTGCTGACCCTTTCATTGGCTTAACAGTTGTTCCCAAAACTGAAAAAATAAAAATTAATAGATATTTTTTTGGCATATTTTTGGAAAATTTCAATGTACCGTTCAACAATCAAAAAAAATTGTGGAATACCTGGAAAAGCGGTGAGACCACCCTTTGCAACATCATTTAAATAAATGAGGAGAGTGAAAATCCGATCACCCTTTTCATCCAGATGAGCTTGTGATCCCAATGAGTCGACATGAGTCCCGACGTGACCACCAAAAGTGTATGAGGCAATTTGTAATCTTTCTGAGGCCATCTCACCCGCCACATGCAAGCCGGTTAACGACTCAATTTTATTAATGAGATCAATACTTTTGAAATCTGAGTCTTGGAGCCAGGCGTAAGTGGCTGTTCTAGGAGTTGCTTTTACATGATTTCGTGGAGGTGCTCGTTCCTGTGTTAAAATTGAGAGTAGAAAGTAGGAACAATCATTAATCATTAGTTTCAATTTTCAAACAACGAGTGTAGTATTAGTATTAGTATTAGTATTAGCACTTTATTAACATCTTAAAGGGTTTCACATAAAAAATATGTGGTCTCCCAACCCGAAGATGGCTACAAAAGCAGTTAAAGACTAAAGCACTTGAAGGATTTTTTTTAATTTAGTGCAGTACAAAAGTTCAACGTATAATGAGGTAAAGCAAATACATATGAACGTTGGACGTACCAGCATTGGACTCGCAACTTTTTTCAAAATTTCTATCCACTCATCTCCTATAAAATCGTAGATTTGTACGAGGTAGGGTTCTTTGTGTAAAAGTTCCATTTTCAATGGATTTAGAATGAAATAGGGATGTTGTTTCCTCTCCAACCAGCACTTTAGATCATGTTTCTCCTCCTGATTTTGGAAATTGTAGCCGTTACAAAGAGCAACATAATTAATGAAACTGTAGTCTATGGTTTCCCCGAATTCTCGGCCGAGGAAATTTTCAAAGAGGTTTTCTCTCATGGTTGTGGGAAGAGGTCCATCTTTGGGTCCAATTAGTGAGGAATAAATGAAAGGACTTCTCTTTTCCCTCTGTTCTTGAAAATGTTGATCATGATGCTCTCGAGTTTTCCTATCAGCCGCTCGAATGATCTCTTCATCGAGGCCTGACCAACGTTCTTCCTCCGGCTCTTGACTCAATCTGAGTTTGGTCACTTCCATCCATTCAAAAGCGAGTGTGTAGAATTGCCAACGGATGGCAAATTGAGCAATTTCCCAACATTGACGAGTTGTCAACCGCACTCCAGTCTCCACCCCATCAATCCGTCCTTCTACGAATTCTGTGATGTTTAAATTGTAGAAAAATTGTATCCTCAGAATAGCATCGATGGAATCATAAACATCGTCTGGGGAAGGCCAGTTTTGATAACCCTTCAGTTCAGCCATTTGATCCAACAGGGTAGCTTCTGCATCATCTCGGATATGCTTGTCAATTGCTTGAAAGTCCTCGGCAAATCGGCGAATCATCCTGTACGATCGGATGGGATTTGCTGTCACTTTCAGAGCTCGACGGAGCTCTTCCCGCCCGCCATCGAGATCTACTACTCCCGCTTGAATTTTTTCTATCGAGTTATTATGAGTCAGCAATTGTTGATGATGAAGTTGAACTATATTTACTTTTATTTCAGGACTTTCATCGTCCTGGTCCGTGACTCCAGTCAAGACACTGTCCTCATAGTCGGACAAATATTGACGAACGATGGAGAGACGTTCTTCCAGGGATTTCGCATATTCTAGTACTCGTTCGTGAATAGTCTCTTCTCTCTTGGCCAAGTCTGTCAAGTATACGGAGGACAGAGCATAGGGATGGGGTTGAAAGGGTTGATCTGGACTATTTAAATTATTTCCTACATCCTCACCCAGACCACCACCAGGAACCACAGGCGAATAGGGAGAACCACCCAGAGGTCCTGGGATTTTTGCATTGCACGACAGTACACAAAACAAATTTAAACACCATAATATTACTAAAGCCACATTTTTTTTGTTAATCCGATCCATTTTCAATTTCACTTTAATGCTCGTTTAACTCCTTTTTTTCTTGGGTTTTGAATCAATCACGTGAATAAATCATCCAGACGAAAATGTTTTTGATTTTGTATTTTCACTTCTTTTTGTTATTCATCCAAAAAAATCCAAGGTCCAGATTCAAACTCAATTCACAGACTAAAACTGTTGAAAGAAAAAAAAACAAACATAATTTTTACAGATTATTTTTTTTAGCAAATTCAAATTGAACATTGAATAATTTCAAGCTTTTTGTATGATTCCAAATTCCAAACGCAGGATTTCTTTCACACTCCACACTCAATATTTCAGTCCAAACTCCAAACAACATGTTCAATACATAATAAAAAAACATGACACGAAATATCTTTTTGCCAGTCAGTAATGCGTAGAAGTTCGAAGAAAAGAATGTAGAAAATAGGTATTGAGGACTACAACTGTAAATATTAGGAATTGGGAATTGGAAATGGCGGAATAAACAGATGTAATCGTGATAAACCTTTTTTTAATTTTAATCATAATTTTACCTGAAAAATATTATGATTATTCTTGTATGGTTTTTGTTTTTGGAGCACAGACTGGAATCCGGAATGTACAATGTACACTGAAGGTAGAGGCAGAAATAAATATGTACAACAGTTTTAAATAGGTATTTCTCGTGTTATTTGTGTGAGAGGTAAATGTATTATGGAGTGGAGATGAGCAAGAAGCAAGAAGTAGTAAGAAGGATGGATTGGAAAGACGAAAGATTTTGCTGTTCAAAGTTGGACGTGTGGTGATAGCAACTAGTACTAGATACTAGAACAGCATAAGCTGACTGTCATTATTACCACTACTACTACTACTGACTCCTGACTATCTATCCACTGACAGTTCAGCTTTCAACTCAGCTAACTCTTTTTTCCACAGTGAGATTCCACATTCTAAATTCTACATCAAATCAAATACACACAATATACAATACACAGTGCACAAACACACTCACTCACTCATTCGTCCTGTGCAGAATTCAGAATACAGTCAAATAATGACATAATACAAAATACAAACTACAGTATTACAAGCAGTACGGCACTTTCGTATTTTCTACGCTCTCTACGACTTACTCCTTACAACCTGCGTAAAAGCTTGTAATTTCCTTTAATAGCTATACAATTTGAAATTTGAAATTCCAAATGCACTGGTATAATCAAACAAATGAAAGGGGGGAAAGTGTGAAAAAGTTAGAAATAAGACACGAAGCACGATGGACAATGTAAATGTACATAATAAATGCCGTCTTACCAATTGAATTTAATTGGGGTCCTATGTGTACTTTGTACTTTGTACACGTGGATCTGGGTCAGAAATTATAGATTTTAGTTGAACTTGAAACTTGAGACCGGAGACTGGAGAGCCAAGATTCTGGATTCGAGAAAAGCGCAAATCCTATAGCAAAACTGTAGCTTTACGAAATACAAAAGTTGTGCAACTATAGATAGTTGAATCTTGAATCTTGAGAATCATTCGTCGTCCAGCAAAGCAAGTTTTGAGCACAGAGCAGAACACCGCACCAAACACCGAACTCTGGTTATATAAAAAAGAAAATTAAAAGTTCTCTTTACACTCTACGTTAGATAGACTTTGGATGGATGAGAGTGAGAGTGAATGAGATTCTAGAATCTAAAATCTACAAGATGTGGTTAAGGTTTCAGCTGAGTACAGTACATAACATATGTATGTTGTTGTTGTTGCATGTATTTTGTATTCACTTGTGGACCAACAGTATACAAAAGGTTTGGATTTTGGATATGTATTGTAGCAGTGTAGCACAATGCTTTTGCTTCCAGAATGGTATTATTATTATATGATGCATATTACATATGTAAGCATTGGGCATTGTACATTGGACATTAGCAGATTTTGTTATATTATTTCCATTTTCTCTCTCATTTCTCCTTCTCTACACACTACACACTAAATACTGTATACAATGCGAAATCTAGAATCTAGATACATTTTACAAACTTGCATTTATACATAAATACATGTATAATATCAAATATAATAGTATCAATAACCGTCTGTAGTCTGAACACTGAATACAATACAATGCACAAATACGACTGGATTTTGAGCGTAATGCCTATAATTCTGTATTCTGTACACAGGTAAATGGTAAATGGTCATACATATGTCTTCTGTAGTATATGTATTATATATATATATCCTGAAGTGTTGCTCTTTTTATATTGCACAGTGTAGAGTATATAAGGCATTCTACTTATAACATATGTGGATGGTGGATGTGTGTGCATACGTTTTAAGAGATGGGTAAAAAGTAAAAAGTTGATCTTAAAACCGGTCGGTCGATAAAGTTCATCAAATCTCAAGGACAAGTAGTATTTCGTTGGAACTTTTACTAGCAATTTTGTATGTATTATGTAATATGTACTTTGTGAGTAAGTATACGCATAGCATGTTCACATTTATTTTCATTTATTTATATTTGTAATTTACACAATTGTCTGTGTTGTGAATCTTGGTTCGGGGATCTCAAGTTTTCGCTCGGATGTAGATTTTTTTCCTGGATATTTATTCTCTTTGTTTCTCTTTGGGCACTGGACATACGCTTGTACACTGGACGTTGTACGTTGTACAACTAACATCTATAGTATAATGTACAATTGTCTAAATTCTAAACTCTAAACATCGCAATTCACAATGCCAATGGCAAAAACTTTTCTTCATTTATTTTCAGAAAGAAAAGACATTGATAAATTGATACGGAGAGAAATTAGTTAGCTGATAGTGTAGTCGCTTCTAGTTACTTCTATATTCTACGTGCTACATGCTACATCCATCCATCCGTTTCCATGCACTTCTGACTGGCTATGCAGTTGGTTGATTCTTGATTCTCGATTCTAGATTCTCGATTCTCGATTCTACCTAGTTTTTTTTGTTTCTGCTATCAAGTTGAAGTTAGAATTTGTTATCAAAGATTACCTCTGTATTCTGGATTCTGTATGATCAAGGCTTCACATCACAAAACAAGGAGCAAACCTCAAAGGTTTTCCATTTAATACTATAAGCGTACTATAGGTTTACAATCGTCAAGTCATATGTTCTTTTTCTTCTGTGTAATACATATACTTTTTTTGTACTTTAGACTATGGGAGATTTAGCACGATTTAGGTATACACATGTACAAAGAGTGTAAAGTGTAGAGAGTGAAGAAACTAGAAACAGACAAATCCCGGCAAACATTGGTGTACAGCTGACCATTGGCCGTACCTGTAGTCTGTAGTCTGTAGTACAAATTATAAGGAACGTATGTATAAAGCTTTTCTTCAAATCCGTTTTCGTATTTCAAATACACAGATAGTTATAAGTCATATGTATACAATAAACAACACTGTAATATTCTTCATACATACAAAATACAAAATACAAAATAGAGACGTATACATGTGCTCGGTGCTTACAGTGTTCAGTTTACCCTTACAATTTACATGTTTCAGTATTAGATGCTTCAGGAAATCCCTGTGTATTCAGTTGATATACTATGTACGCTGCAAACTGCAAACGCTTTGAGCTTTGAGAGGTTGAGGACAAGCAAAAAGTTTTTTATGCCTACAATATATGAATTTATATTAATATTATGTATATGCAGTTCAAGACTCAAGTCTCAAGTCTCTGTCGACTGTAGACTGTAGACTTAATACTTCCTTTGAGTGTAGAAACGCTTCAAAATTTTGTGGGAATGAAGATGCTATGTAAGTATTATGAAGCATCAAACGTCAAACATATTTACCTTGTATACAGTATGTACTACGTGCACTGTACAATATACACTGTGCATGAAGATGCACGTAAAGTTTGCATATAATATTTTACTGTATGGCAGTGGTTGATATGAACTACTCAGTATGAACACTCAAAAGCACAACAATGGGAAAGAATGAGTGAAGAGATCTGCGATATTATGTATTATGTACAATGACGGATAAAACAGGGATGGAGAGAATAAATGTGGGAGGTAGGTGCATAACTTGAGGTAAAAT
This sequence comes from Sminthurinus aureus, assembly GCA_034698265.1. NCBI lineage: Eukaryota > Metazoa > Arthropoda > Collembola > Symphypleona > Katiannidae > Sminthurinus > Sminthurinus aureus. Next base: position 2,308 of record JAQGBH010003108.1, on the reverse strand, counting down.
ATATGATGACGAAGGGTATAGAGTGAATAGCAAGTTATAAAGTTGAAGCAAAAACATACCTTTGGCCACTTCTACTAGATAAAATGATGAAAGTTCATTGTCCCTCATATTTAGCATCACACTGTGTAATCATGTAGGTATAATACAAAGATGTACACTCATAATATTCATGTTCATATATAAATAGTAAATACATGTATATACAAAATACAATCGTACATGGGTTTTATGAGTTGAGAATTTTAAAAAAACAGCAGAAACATCAACTTTAACACTAAGAGCATCATAATATATGAATGAATTCAATTAAATTATTATTATTACTATTACTACGGAAAATGGAAAATATCATGAGATATGAGATGCATTAATTTATTTATAACACACAACACACACTTTATTAAGTTGTTGTGTGTGAATGTGATTATTAGCGGCATACACTAGTTATTCTTTTATTACATGGTTGATGGTGGGTGAATGTAGAATATAGAATGTAGAATGTAGAACATAGAATACGGATAGAGTACGGATGTTGATGTTTATATGAAAGAGTTTGTACGATATGACTGGAAAATATGCTCAAAACTCAAAACTCAAAATCCTTTCAAAGAATGAGGATGAGAATGGGAAGCAAAGGTAGAAATTGTACGAATTTAGAGTTTGGAGTTTGGGGTTATAGTAGAGTAACGATGTAGATAAAACTTAGACATTAAGCACAGTTTTCATGGTTCAGAGCATGGAACAATGAGAAAATTCACAAACTACAATAGTTATAGCTATAATAGTTGTAGTAGTTACAATGGTTATATTTTTATCATCATAAAACGATAGATATATTATGTGATATTAGACATTAGACATACATATTTTTCAAAGTCTATTTGGTAAATTTTAACAGTTACCTGGCTAAAAAAATTCAGTTCAACTACTTAAAAATGTACGCAACACACATCTAACACATATTGTGGATTCTAAAATATATGAGCTATGAACTGTGCTGTATTTTGTATTGTATACTGATTGTGTTTAGAGTTTAGAGACATGTCTATTACAGCTGGTGTAAATAATTTTTGTTTGAGTAAGAAATTTAGCAGTAGCTTATTAATTTTTGCAGGTTTCTTTTTTAGAAAAGGCTTGTGTTTTAACTATGCTGTTTACTAAGTACTAACCGTGTTGTTTGTGTTTTGCATACTGTACAAATGATGTATGATGAATGCAAAATACTTACTCCGATGTCTGTATTTATGTATGTAGTATGTACCAACTCCAAAATTAACTTGCAAATATTCAATTATGTAAAATGAATGTTGTTGTCTCGTAGCTCGTAGGTTGTAGTAAAAGTATTATAATATTATTGTGAGTTATAAAGTGTGTGTTTAGTCGTCATCATCTCGCTGTATTATATTATATTATATTGTCACTACCACACACGACATGTCACTCTCGGTTCTCGGCAAAGTAGAAAATAGAGTCACATGTCTCTAAATTTTCAAAAACCATAGTGTCGCGTGTACAATATATTTATGATAAAATGTATAATATTTAACGTTGCATTGTTTAAACATAATTATTATTGTTGTCAAAATTTTTTGCATTATGTGCATAAAAATGTTATTGTTCTGTCTTCTATCGGTGTAAATACAATAGGTGTGTAGTTTTTTCTATGGTGGCATTTGTAACCTTTGCCTGTAGCTTCCGAGTTCCAAGTGCCTGGCCAAAAATATTAGGAATTATGAACAACGAGTACGGCTCAGTGTAATGAATAATGAAGTGATGACTGTGGTATTTACAAAGAAAATACGATGGTTAAACTTCAGGTTGACATTATTTTGTCTTCTTCCATTATGACATGCAATACGTGCATCTACTATGTGTATGTATGTAGTATGCAATAGTTTTGCATCAAAAATCATATTCAGATCCTCCTCACGCGATACAAAACACTAAATTCATGTGCATACATAATACATAAATAATAAATACATATATTATGCAGTACAGTAAATAGAGATTTTGTGCGTATATTGCATTAGACCACATAATACATGATGTTTTTCACTTTTACTAGTTCAGCCTTAGAATGCAATCATAATTATTATGCTGTTACAATTCATACAGAATGTGAAGCACTCTTGTATCGGTGATCAGTGATGGAAACTCTGTCCATTAAATTTAATATGATTCCCTGTATATAGTTATCGTCATGAGTTCCAGGAAAGGATAGTGTGTACTGTTACGACTCTCTCCTAAAATATATATTATTATGATATGGGGATGTAAAAACGGAAAGAAGTCCTAACATTAAGTA
>JAQGBH010003107.1:0-21203 GCA_034698265.1 Sminthurinus aureus | reverse complement strand
TATATATAATCTTGAGAGTGAAAGTTTTTTTTTCTAGAAGTACATCGACAATGCATTTTATTTAATTACATTTTAGTTTGAAAACGACAGCAGTTTTTCCTGCAGTCAACCTTTTTTATCTTAAAATGCAACAGTCATTAAATGTGTAAAAATTATTGTATAAGTAGTGAAAAATCATTAGCATGCAAAATTCGAATAATTATTAGAACAATTAACCTCTAAATATTTAGTACCAAATTTTTAAAACTGTATATTACAATTTACAATTATGTTCAAATATGAATTTTCAGTAACTTTTCATTATTATTTTTTTCCTATGTGTAATAATTAATTCTCGTTGCCTAAATTAGTCAGTAGTCAAATTTAATTTTGTAATACTCTTGCGCCTTTTTCGAATTCGGATTTTTTTTAATTTAAATTAGTATTGTAAAAATTATTGTATTTTTGTAAAAACTGAAAATAAAATGACTGTCAAATATTATCCAAAAACATCATCGTCTGTTTTGTCTCAACTAGATCACAACCAAGTCGATTCATACTTGTATCCATTTGAAATTAAACCCGGGTATTTTTTTTGGCTCATGTGTCATTTTGTGACAAGAAAAGACGAGTTTTATCATAATTTTCCGTTAGCAGCTTGTTTTAATAATGGAGATTTTTGAAGAAGATGATGAGGATTTAGAAAGTATCTGTACTCTGCCTTTAGTTGAAATGATTAAGGTAATTTAATAATAAATTAATAATTTTTGAAAGCAAGTCTAAAAATTCCATACAAAATTGCATCAAGTTTTGATTACACAATACACTATGTACTTTTAATTTTTAATGTTATGTATAGAATGAATTGGATAATCCAAATAAGCCAAATGCTATTCATACATATAATGAATCATTGGATGACCTTTTTGGTAAAGGAGTTGAATGTGGATTCGTAACAGAAATCTTTGGAAGCAAAGCTGCAGGAAAGACAACTTTATGGTACATACATAATTGCAGAACCATAATTGCAGAACCATAAATTATTTTGCTCATGATTTTGTACTGTGTGAAATACTCATGATTCATATGAACGAACAATATGGTATGGTTTAGTATATTCTGTCTCTTATTGTATTTGTTGCAGTTTACAACTATGCGTTAATGTCCAATTGCCTAGTTCAATAAGTAATGGATTGGATGGTGAAGCTATTTTTATTGATACGGAAGGATCTTTTTCTAGAACAAGATTAAATGATATAGTTCATACAATTGTGGATCTTCTTTCAAAATCTGAAGTAGATTTCAAAGGAACTGCTGAGTCCATATTGAATGGAATTCATGTAATGCCATGTAATAGTCTTGCAGAACTCCAAAGAATCATGTCTGGACTTCCTAGATACATCAAAGAGAATACTAAGGTTTGAAAATAAAAAAATAAAACGTATAAATTTGTAACATTTTTTATTTTTTGATTGTAAATTCATGTCCGTTTCCATAAAGTAGTAAGTAATCTTTGCCCAATATATTATAATAAATATGCCATAAATAATGAATATTATTATAAAGTCTGACTTTGCACAGATCCAAACTAATTAATTTCCCTTTTTTTCTTCTATGCAAATTTTTCAGGTTAAACTGCTCGTGATTGATAGTTTATCATTCCTTTATTATTCAGAAAGTTCCACTGTACAATTTGGCCATTCTAGAGTTACAAGTCTATACTCAATAGCTCAAGAACTATATTGTTTGATGAATAAATTTAACCTAGCAGTACGTGTCTTGTTTTGTCACCATTATATTATTATTTATTATGTATAAAATTATTATATCTGTGCTTAGGTATTCAGTACAGTTTTTACTGGCAATAACATAATAATAATTATTACTAATGTCTTTTTTATTTAAATCTGTAGATTGTAGTTACAAATAATATGACTACTCGGTTTCGAGAGGGTGGAGAAAACTATGAAGCTTCATATTTAGGACCAACTTGGTTTCCTATTCCACATTTTAGAGTAGAACTTTTCTGTGATTCACGAGGACGTTATGCAAGACTACACAAGACTAACAAAGAATTTCCCGAACGGAGCACAATTGAATATAAAGTAATAAATAAAATAAAGCTCTTCAGCTGTAACATAATTTTATTCAGTGTGACATCATAATGCAAATATTAAGCTTAATTTTATCTCTAATACCTTACACAGAACTGTAACCAAATAAAAAATAAGTATTGATGTTTCAATTGCTATTTTACAGATACTAGCAGAAGGATTTCGTTAGATTTCAATCGAATGACCAGTCACTAGTAGTATGTTTGTTTGAAGATGCAATTAGCAGAAAGGATGACTTTCAACTTCTACTAAAAACACTAAATATCATCAGAGTACAAATTAAAGATATGAGAAATGTTTTTGTAAGGTAAAAAAAATATGTTTTATATAACGCGTTTAGCATAATATATTATGTTATACCGTACAATTTATAATACGCTAGTTTTTTTTGTCTAGTTGTTAAATAAATATTTCGCAGATTTATGTACGCAGTTCATTAGTATATTTAGTGTTGTAATGTAATGGTGAGAATGTTTTATGTTATTATTTTTTTCACTCATCACAAAGTTCCAAAATACTTTTGGCATTTTTATTTTTACGTCACACAGTGTGTCATTTTCTAATCGTAATTTCCTGTGGGAGTATAGGATTTTGAGGTATTTTTACAATTTTCAAACCAGCTTTCAAGTACAAATAGATAGACTGTATCTTTATTTCATGGCTATGTTTATTATATTTTAGAGCCTGCAATGAATAATTTTAAGAGTTTATAGGGATTTGTCATCATTTTTGTAAGCATGTATGAATCATATAAAATATTCACACTCACATGTCAGACTAGACATAGTTGTTGTTGTGCTGTGTATATGTACAATGTACAGTATATAGCATGTTCTAGTAGTATTATGCATTATATATAGAGAAAATATTATATTATTCGCGATATACGTATGATTAGACATATACATACATCAAAACGGAAGAAACTTGCTAATTTCCCGTACAGGCATAGTATTGTAATGTATTGTATTAGTGATATAATGCTTTGTAAAGAATTTCACGCCGACTAAAACATGGTGATTAAATACATATTCATACACTGTGTGTGTAATATCGTGAATTATGAATACAATCTCAATGCTTTGTGTATATTGACTTGACACTTGATATGTGCATAATTCATATATATGTATAGATAGTTCAAAAACTGTCACTATACGTCTTTCATATTAAAGCATGATGATGCATACTTGACAAAACTACTTCGTTGTACATCATAATATATGTAATAATATGATAAAATTCTATAGTAGGCCAATTTTATTCTACTGTAGAGCGAAAATCATGATAGACTTACAAACTATCAAACCAGAATAACATTTTTAATGAGGCATGAAAACATTTAAATACTAAAATTGCATTCGATTGTAGATTGTAAACACTAGACATTGATAGTAGATAACAAATGAATAGGGTTGATACATTGATATGTATGGACGGTGACATATGGCATGCGTTTTGAGCCTTTTTGTCCGACATTTCATATCGATAATATTATAGGGACACGCGATTAGACTGCCATAATTACTTATGTACGCATACCCTTGTCTATAGTCAATGTACTTTATTAAATATAGTGGATGCATATAAACTCGGCTAAAATCATGCTATACAGTATTCAGCGTATAAGTTTTGTAAATATACGGAATAAACCATCAATAATTCAGAATTCAGTCCCGCTTTGACTATATATACCTCCTAGTAGAAAAATACGAAAGGGAAAAATCAAGCTTCAAGCTGCTTGCTTGAATTCAAGGCTTCTACAGTAAATATAGAAATGGAATTTTCATATTAAGAATTCGGCATCTGGCAGTGCTACTACTACGTTTACTAAACCATTATTTTTCCTGTATTAAAAGTAGGAGTGGACTGTATACATATGTATAGGAGCTGTGAGTAACAAAACCAGTACATAGTAGAAGGTTGTATAGGTACATACAAAAAAACGAGAAAAGCAGTAAGAAGAATTTGAGTGACTCATTTAACAGGATCTTTGACTGTGTGTGTTTTGTGTGTGTGTGTGTATGTTTTGTTGCTGCTATTTGTGAGTCTATCAGTATTCAAAGATACCTTGAAGGATAAAGAGGAAACTGTTTTGGTACATGTTCTTGTTGTACTTGTTGCTTGTTGTGTATTTGAGTGTGTTGACTTGAGTTTTGAGTGTAGAAAGAAAATCGCCGGGAATTTATTTTTCCAGCGTAGACATAACAAGTACTTACTTATTTATTTGGTATTTCTAAATGAAAAGTATTTATTAGGTTGTTTTTGATGTCAAAAATGTCATTTTACTCAACCTGTATTAACGGAAAGTACCTGTATACTCTTGTATTTATTTGTGAAGGTGAATGCTAAATACTAAATAGTTTGTGAATCCTAATCTCGTGACTTGTGAAAAAAAAAGAAACAAATTAAAATTCTCAACGTAACTGCTGTATTCCAAAGGAATTAGTATTTTTTAGTGAAAACAGTAAAATATTATTTAATCATACACAAAAAGCAGAATGAGTCGATCAAAAACTCGTCCCACGTCAAGGGGAGATCATATCGCTATTCCATTAAAAGACCTTGACAAGGTAAATAAATTAAATCTTGTATCACTCGACATAATCAAGATTGTAGATATAATACTCATGTAGATATAATATGGGATTTATAAATGATTTAAAAGATAATTTGAGACTTATGACTAATGCAAAATATTGGTTTAATTTTATTATGATTGTTTTTTCATATCCTGAATTTTCTTTTTCTCTTCTTTAGCGATGGCATTCTGTATTTAGAATGTTCAATCCTGATTCAAAGCAAGAAGTTTCATTATCTTATATGAAAGCAGTATTGACAGATCCGTCTATGGACCATGGAATGCCGGAAGAGACTGTGGAAACCTTGTTAAGGAAAGCTGACAAAGATCAAAATGGAAAAATTAATTATGATGAGTTTTTAGAAATGGTGAGGGGCAAACATAAAATATTTTATGGATGAAGAAAAATAGAAAATAGAAAAAATTGTAATTCTAAGAAACTTTATATTTTCTTTTTCTTTCTACATTTCAGATAAGAAATCAAGAATATGCAGCTCTACATAAACCTCTCATGCAAAGAGCACTCTGGGCTGCTGCTTACAGTGTCATACCAAAACATCAAAGAGAAACGTATCGTCAACGTTATATGGACGAATATTCATGTATAAGGAATCCACCTATATTTATGTTTGCCATTAGTTTGATTGAGGTGAGTGAATTAGCCCTATAACCTATGTATGTGTATGAACAGTTTCAAAGCTTTTTTGAAGTATGAAGCAAAAACTGCTTACACATTACATGATAGAAGTCTTTGAAAATTCTTTATATATGCATGTACGCATAGTATTTATTTATGGCACGTAATGGACTCTTATTTTCCCTCTTCTTCAACTATCTACTATGCTTCGAGCGCTCGAGCTTCTGACTAATGCTTCTGACTGATGCTGAATATTTTGTTTTTCATTATTTTCTCTGAACAGTTAGGAATATTTATTTACCATGCTGTTCATTTGGTGGAAAAGCACGGTTACATGGGACCTAATGGACCTGCTCCAACTGACTCAACTTTGATCTACAATCCATTCAGACGTTATGAAGCTTGGCGATTTCTTACTTATATGTTCGTCCACTCGGGGTAAATTTTTTAGAATCAATGCATTTTATACAATCCAATGTACAAAGTGGCAAAAAAATCTTTATGACATTTGAAAACCATTGTAAATCATTTTTTGACATGAATGTTTGTTTTTTTTTCATTTCCCCTCCGTTCTCATTATAGATATATGCACATCGTTTTCAATATTTTAGTACAACTTGTCTTGGGAATACCATTAGAATTAGTACATCAATGGTGGAGAATACTAATTGTCTATGCAGCTGGAGTTGTTGGGGGCTCGCTGGCCACTTCAATTACAGATCCTTATGCTTATTTAGCTGGGGCAAGTGGAGGAGTTTACGCACTGATCGCAGCTCATTTAGCGAGTGTCGTATTGGTGAGTCAATTGTGTATATATTGTACATCTTACATCTTAATAAATATACAGTAACTCTAGTACACGGAAAAGCATGAATGAAATAGTTATTTAGTTATTAATGTCAAATGTCTAGATGAAATATTTGAACCACTTAAATCTTAAATTATTTAAATGACATTTGGGAGGCTGTAGCTCATTTGATTTAATTTTTTGTTTTTGGACACACACAGAATTGGTCTGAAATGGAGTTTGCCATTGTACGTGTTCTGGGATTTGGACTCTTCGCTGTCGCTGATGTTGGTGTAGCTATTTACTACAGGCATGTAGGAGTAGACACACATGTAAGAAATGCTCTAGAAAAGTATTAGAGCAATTAGAATACAAAATGATCATTAACATATATTATTATTCATAATGCTAGCCATTTATTATTTATTATGTAACAGAGAGATACTGTAAAAGATGCAATTCAAAAGAACAATATGAAATCATAATCATGTGATGCTAATTTTGATTATAATTTATTTAGGTTGGATATGTTGCACATTTTGCTGGAGCACTATCTGGATTGCTCGTCGGTGTAATTGTGCTACGAAATTTGAGAGAGTTGAAATGGGAACGAATTGTGTCCATCGTATGTATCACTATCTATGTAATTTTAATGCTTATTGGCATAGGTTGGAATGCATTCTATCCAGACCACTTTCCACCATCTAGATATTGAGTGTTCTTTGTTTTATATGAGTTTAATAATTCAACAATACACAATTATTTATTCAAGTACTGGAAATCAAGTTGATCAAGTACACACAAATTTGTCCATGTTATATTTGTGTTTGTCGTATGTCGTACGCTTGTAACTTTCAATTAAAACTATACTATGAATTATGAATGGAATGAGGGCTCTAAATACAAATAGTGAAATATGTATCCATCCAACAACTTGAATGTAAGATACACTAATAATTATAGTAATTACTGTCTATTTATATAACTTTTAATTTTTTATATAATATGTCTTTCTCATCTTAAAGATAAGAAGCAAAATATTTCAATCCTATTTCACACATTTTATACAAAAGTACTGCACAAGATTCAAAAGCTATATACATACTATATTCTTCTCTATAATATATGTATAATATGTTATGAGTTATGAACTACGAATGTACACTACATGAACTATAAAACAGCAGATTAAAATGTGCATTAGCTAGCAGATATACTATAATGTATGATATGTTGATACTATATGTTTAGCAGTTCCTAGAGAGAGAGATTTTGCTGTTTTTGTGCCTCGAAAGAAAATGTACATACATAGTGTGAATAGAAAAAGTGCAATTATTACAGAGTCACAATTTTTTACAATTTTCAAACTATATTTGGTAACGTATTCAATATTTATGCAGGAAAATTGTTCATGAATGCGTGTAATGTGTAAAATATGCCAGAGGGCTATCAAAAAGTACTATGATGAATGAGACTACTTTTTTTTTAAATAAATGATATAAAGTACAAAATGCCTTAAATATACGAATTTATATAATGATGCAACAATATATAATATGTAATTGGCTGTTTGTGAGTTGAGCCAGTATTAGCTGAGTAGTGAAATATTTTATGTCAGAAGTGAGGAACAAATAATTTTAATACTGCGTATATTATCAGGAAAAATACTTATTGTATGGGAAATTATAATTTGTAATATATTTTTTTGCATTTATAATTTATACGATACACAACGTACCATAATAATATGTAGGTGTATGCTATTTTACTTTTGAACTAATACGTACAATATTAGAGTATTTTGTTGAAAACTGTTTTTAATTTATTGAATTTGAAAAAATTAAAATATGAATAAATGATCATGTAATTTGACAATTTTAAAATTCTTCATGTTTCATTTTTACATACACACACAAAATATTTGTAAAATTACATTTTTAAGAGTAAAAAATGCATACTCGATGTATTTTCATTACCTATATATACTCAAATCTATGAAACATGAGCTGTAGAAACAAGGAAATAAACGAAAGAAATTAAACATTAAAACCAAACTTTCACTTGGTAATTATAACAAGAGTGTATTGTGGTTTGTGGTATCGAAAGCTATTATTTAGTTTTAAAAATGTCATCATAAGACACAAGACTTAATGAGCAGTTTTGATATTTATATACCCTACAGTTTGTAAATTTTATCATTCTACGTTTTATAATTTGTAGTTTATAAAACATTACAAGTTCATAATCGTTCAAGGAAGCGTCGGAAAAAATTGGCAACATGGATTCTAACATTTGCTCGGCATGGAGTTTTAGACAAAGCATGATTATCATTGTAAACTTTGACCTCTACATCTTTACCAAATGACTTTAATGCTCTATAGTATGCAAAACCTTGACTCATCGGCACTCTCAGATCCTCAGTACCCAACATCAAAAGGGTCGGAGTTTCTACTCGGTGGGCCAAGTTGATTGGTGAAAATTTTCGTAATGTCTCTGAAACCTCATTATTAATTGCAGTAGGAATCAAAAGCTTGTTTTTGTCAAATGGTATACCAGCTTCAACATAAATCCAGTCCGTAATATCACTTGTTCCAACCATAGTATTAAGATCAATGACGGGATTTCTAAGACAAGTTGCTCGGTAGAAGGACTATGTACAAAATGACAGAAAAACAACAACTTATTATTCTATGTTCTATTTACTTTTATAATACACTGCAGAAAATCAAAAAAGATTAATGGGACGGTTTTACAAAATATGCCATATAGTATTATAATGTTTTTAGAATGTATACGTACTGGATATTGTGATGAAAGGTGAGCTGCTAAAAATCCTCCATGAGATCCTCCTAACAAAAAGATGTTTTTGGTATCAAGATATTTGTTCTTCTTAACCAAGTCTTCCACTAAACCTTGGACACTTGTAACATCGAGTTCACTAATTTTTCCTAAAAGCTTTCGTGTGGAATCTGCTCTAGTACCAATAGATCCGATATAGTTGATACGATAAATGGCAAATCCTTTAGAAAACATGTAAAACATACAAAAAAAAAAGTATTCATTAAATAGATTTCTTTCAAATGTATTTACAAGTCCAACACAGAAAGTAGAAAGCATATATTCATATGTTGTTTCTTTTATATTTGATTTTACAATTTAATTTATCGATTGTTTATATTTTACATACCAAGTCTGACAAGATGTGCAATATCATGATCAAATGAATCCAAAAACAACGAATGTGGGCCTCCATGAGGCCATACAATTAACGGAACTGCATTTTGATTTTCACTGCCAGCTGGCTCAACATAAATGGATGGAGGCATAAGTTCATCAGTCCCAGTATCTGATACAATTGATACAGATGGTTCAGGTTGAAGAATTGATTCAGACTTGGTCAATGGCAATCTACTATATCTTCCGGATTTCAGTTCAACAAGTTCAAGGGATGGTTTTTTCAAAGTAGAACCACAAGACACGAGCAGAAAATCCGTGCTCACCCAAAGAATATCCTGTATTCCGGATGGGAAATTTGCAATAAGTTCTACAGAACCTGTAAACAGAATTAATAGCAATAATTATTATACAGGTAATTTATTCATTTAGGAAATTTGTTTTGATGGAAATTTTTCATAAATTTACCATTTGATTGACAGTGACTAAATTTCATCAATTGAGTTCGTGCATCAAATGTGGTAAGAAAATATACTGTTTCTCCATCTGAAGTAAAGCATTTTTTCGGGAAATCAAAGTAGACAGCTGGAAGATCTGGATTGTTTTCATTGGGTGCTATCAAAACAGGGCGATTTGTATCCTCATCCTATAATAAATTAATTATTTATTATGTGATTAAATTTTGAATATTGTACCGATTCATATTTCATATTGATGTATTTTTTAATGCACTAAAACAAATTTGTGGATACTAGACATGCCAATATGTAATATCTTTTTATGTTTTATGTATCCACAATATATTATATATTATGTACACAGATTCAGAACTTACATATCTGGGATCTGTAGAAACTGGAAATGTATCCCTATACATTACATTTCTGGAGCATTCATGTGGACCAAAAGTCTCTCGATCTTGCCAAATTACATATTTACCACTAGGAGAAACTCTAGGAGATATTGCCACTCTTCCAGAGTCACTCAAATATCTGAAACCCAAGTCATCATACTGGAAAATTCGACTCTCTCTATTTGAGCAATAAATGAAACCTAATCTCCAAGCTGAATCAGTAATGGTAACACCAATGATGGAATTATTCCCGATCCATTGGAGATCATAAGCAAAATCTCCATTTGCTAATGGAAAAAAACGAAAACTATCCGTTTCAATATTCAGTATAACAATAATAGTTTCATAGCAGCCTTCCAATTGTTCTCCCCAAGTCTGACGGAAATCAAACTCTTGTCCCTAAATCAAAACAGAATTCAAATCATAAATTTGCTTACAGATAATGTGTATAGTGTATAATGTATTTTGAAAGTAAAACGATTGGTATTCTTTATGAAATTTAAAAATGTATTATAATATGTATTAGTCAACTCACTCTTGGAGTAGTTTCATTATCAGTTGTAGGATCATCAAGATTTCTTCGGGAATAGGAAGAAAAAAAGGGTTCAGACTTTGGAATCTTTTTCTCAGCTAAATAAACCAAATTTTTTTCGTCAGGACTCCAAGCTACTGTTGATCCCCAGACACCTAAAATATTTATTATTTTACATGTTTCATTAGTACTTAAACTACAACGAGCATCATATACAGCAAAAATGAAAAATTGTACAATACTTTTTAGCACATGATTACAACAGTGGTTGTATGATAATAATATAATATAATGTGTAATATGTATAGTTGAAATATACATCATTCCTATAATATATCATTTGAATAGCTATACCAGATGTGTAAATAGATTTGTGTGCATCTAGTTCTTTCATATCATAAGTCTTTTCCAATGTTTCAGAATTCCAAATTTGCAAGTTTTGGTGTGCATCATCTCCAGTTCCAATTTTTACAATAACAGCTTTTCTTGAGCCGGATGGTGAAAAGCATATCAAGTCACTATAATAATATATATTTGGTCCGAGTACAAAAGAAACAAACAAAAGGAACAAAGGTATTTAAATAGTGAGATAAGGACATTCAATATTATGAATATTTAACACATATCTGCATTTAATCTCATAATCAACTATTTGCAAATGCTAGGAAATGTAGCCAGAATATTCAAATAAATGATATGCATAAGATGTAAAAAAAACTATACAAGTAAGAATACTAATATTATATAATATATAATATTCAACTTACTTATCAACTTGTACCGGTGGTGTAGAATGTACATAATTTTCAATTGATGACTCGTCTAAGCAATCTGCTGAATTTGGTTTCCTGACGCTAAAATATCGAAGGAACTTGGCTGGTTTCTTGACGGTGACATCATCAGCACTCCATTCACTATGTATCAAATACTCCCTGTCATTCTCAATTATTTGACCTTTCTTGATTGTTGGAATCTTTAATGTGTCTACCCATGTGGATACGGTTACACTCGTAGTGCCTGTTGGAAATGATTCCTTCATGATAATGGAGATTATAGAGTGTTTTCCTAGCTAACTATAAAATAGTACAAATGATGCTATCCAACAAATTAGCGAATACTTTACTATGTGCTTTTGACTACTACAATGACTTCCTTACAGAGTTTAACTTGAAATTAAAATAATTATCCAACTAAATATTATAGTACCCACCGAAAAAAGTTTTCACAAAAATGTATGCGGCTGAAATATTTGATGATATAAGAAAGCAAGTATTTCTCTGCTCAGATTTCTCTTTTCCTTCTGCATGGGTCTTGGGGAAAGTAAAAAAAAATGAGACAGAAAGAGATGAGCAATTTATATATACTTACGCCCGAGTACAATAAAAGTAATATATGACTGATCATTGATGATCATTTCATCATCAGTGCTTTAGAATTTTGACTCTGTCTTCTAGTGTACTTTCAAATAATATTTTTAAGGTTTAATTAAATGATGTATTGATAAAAGTCAAAGCAGTTCCATAAATGTACGTTTTACACATCAGTTTCAATTTTCAATCTCTTGTCATATTTAGCCCTATTCAAAGCATTATGCATATAAATACGTTCACTTTTATATGTATTACAGATAGGTATACATCCTATCAATTTTGCAGTTTGTACATAATACACGGTGATGTAATATAGAAGCAAGCTCTGTAAGTAAGTAAACTGACAAAATTCCTTTTTGTATTATTTCCTAAAATGTCATAATATATTTAAAATTTTAAAGCTACTTATGTCCCAGAATATCTCATGCAAATAACAAACCATGTATTAATTATCAATCAGTAACAACAATTGAGTAGAAATGAAGACAAAGAGAATGTGAATTTTCTCATTTTTTACCTAATCGAAGAAATCGTTATGCTATACTAGTTCCTTATATTAGCATAATTAGTTTTTGCAGTTGCTCTGTATAGTCTATAATACATATAGGTCTTTAAAATCTGCATTATATTATGAAGACACTAAAAAATACAATACCTTGTAAGTTCTTTGTATAGGTTACAATGTTTACTATACATATATGAAATAATACACGTCGTTCATGCTAAACTTTTTAGCATAAAAATAAAACAACTGAAGAAAAAAACGAGTAAGAAGATAAGAAAATCAGTCCGATACTGATTTCAACAAAAAAAATCCAGGTAGAAGGATCTCTCTCTCTAAACTATATATATGCTCTTCTATAGTCGTTGTAAGTTGTAACGAACTTATATTCAGATATTTGAACAAAAAAAGACAATGAGCTAGAAAGTACTTGTAATATAGTGTGTGTATATATGACTGTTGGTAAAATACTAATCTGCATACACAGTATTTTTTCTGTATTGTGTATTAAAATACCCTTAAAAGCACAGCAGTTAGCACAAGCTATGTATACATACATTCTGTTTATCAGTATATAATTTCTAAAAAGTTGTTAGTTTTTTCTACGAAATTCCTTCAGTTTTCTGGTTATCTTCATTTCTGTATTTAAATAATAATCCCACTTTTTTCTAGAATATATTGTTTCTACAGGTAAGCATATTAAGTATAGATTGTGATTTCGGCCACAAAACTTACTCCGTCTTCGGAATTTCTTCCCCCGTGTTCTTTACACTTTACAGTGTATGTTCCCTTTAGAAAGCATTGTGAGTATAAAAAGCCAAGTTTTCTCCCTTTATCACTTCACTTCTTTTACACTGGTCAAGTTGAACAGTTATTGTTCTGTGATTTTTCTGCTGACTTTTATTCCTTTTAACATTTCAACTCTGTCAACAATATTTGAAGACAAAAGAAGTTTAAATCAAAATCTAGAACTATTTACTATTCGCATTCATCAACTCCGCTCAAAAGGTAAAAATTCACTTTCAAAATTTTGGTTATAAATTTGAAAAAAACTTTAGTAGCTGCGTAGTTTTTTTAAAGACAACTTTATTTTCAAGAAAAAAAACAAATCTAAATTTACACAGTGTATAGTACCTTTTTTAACTTGTAATTTTCATTTCTTTTTTATCTTCGTTTACAATAGGTTTGAAAAAATCTAAAACTAATTTATTTCACTTTTCACTAAAATATGGGTACTTTATTTTTCTTTCTTTATAGGTAATCAAAGATGGCTGCTAAATATCAAATATTCATGATTGCTGCAATTTTCGTACAAATCCTTGCTTTAACATCATTTACTCATGGAAAGTCGGTAACTGGTGACAAAGACAAGAGTAGTAATGAAACAGCTTCAAACTACACAGCTACAGATCCTTTGCTAGCAGCACCCAGTGACAACAATGTTCAATTCCAAGGTTCTTCCGTTTCTGTGAATTCCGGATCTCCACAACCCCTAAATCCAGGTTACAATGTTCCAAATCCAAGTTATGCTGCTCCAGTTCCAACTGGTGGATACAATCTACCTCCTCCTCTAGAACAACACGCTGCCTTACCACAACAGGCTCCAGTTGGACCATTTCCAGGACCAGGCATTGGATTTGGATTCCCTGGATTCGGTGGAAACGTTGCATTGGATATTAATTCCGGAGGATATTACCCTGTTGTTGAAAAAGTAAGTATTTTATTTCTTTTCATTTTTTCTTTTTTAAATGTAATATATTTGTTTTTTTACATGAGAAATATGGTTTTATATCTAAAATATGTCATATATTATGTGCACAAGAATCAGTGCTTTCACTTTTCTCAAATTAAACTATAAAAAGAGCAAGGTGGAAATGAAAACTATGCAATGTCCAAATGAGACATTGATAAACTACATACTACATTATAATATTATATTATCATGTAGTCAGTTTTTTATGTAATATGAGTGTGTACTAATATGAGCTTTTATTCACTTGTTTTTTTATAGGCCATTATTGTCGTTGGTGGTGGAATCCTACTCCTTGTGATACTCGCAATCATTCAAGCATGTTTTGTAAAAGGAGGACTCGCTAGCAATTGGGGTCACGGTTTGTTTGATGGTTTGGGTGGTGTTTTGGGAACTGCAGGTGGAATTAGTGGAGGAGCTTCTGCATCCGCTTCAGTCTCAAAGAATGCCCATTTATCTAGTACTGTAGCGAATAGTATCAATAAGAAATTCTAGTTTATCCACAGTGGATAAAAAAAGTTTTATTTTACAAAATAGCAAAATATATATATTATATAATATAGAATATAGAGTACTCATATAGATACGCACTAAAATAGACTATGTAGTACAGATAACAAATTAGACTGATTTATTTATTTATTAATTTATATTCACAGAGCAAAATAATCTATATATGAAGCATGAAAAATTTTAACATAAATTATGTATAACACTTAATTTTTTAGACTATAGTTTTTAAACACGACAATAATCGACAATATATTTCTTCTAACACGATATACTATATCTTTCGAAAAAATTTTTGAATAATATTTGATACTGGTAGATTCATCAGTTTATACTTTACTAACGAATATTCAAACGGACAAATTTAATAACATGTAATATTATTACTATTCGAGTTCAATATAATTTTTGACTATTTTTACTATTTACATAAGTTGCTTTTCTTTACTGAAAAGTGCATGAAAAAAGTGAACAAAAAGTGTGTACATTTAACTCATTGTACTCATTTGAGAATAATTTTCTATGAAGCTTTACATAATATGCAAATCAAGAATCAAGAAAAAACGACGACACAGCTTTAAGTAATATTTATGTAAATTCTATCCTATATATATACTTTTCACTACAAATAACTTAATGTAACTCAAGAGTCAAAAGAAACAAAACAAAACAGTAATCTGGTTACAAATACTATACTAGCTTTAAACATTGTATACTCAAAAATATAATGTACTACGAATATGTGGGGAAATTGAAACGAAAGTAATAAAGACTAAAATTTTATACATGCATAATATAACATTAAACCAACTTTTTTTATGTAAAAAAATGTTTTCTTACCTTTATTCCAAATCAATCATTTTTTGTTCATCCATTCGTACCATTTTGCAGTAGTATAGTTGAGTAGTGAATGCATATAGTTTACAAATTGTCATTAGTCACATCATTCATAAAATCTCACACCAAAATTATTTTACACCTGACTTTTCTGCCTTAGTTTTTTCTCATTCTACTAACAACAGCATAATATTTCATTAATATTTTATTTTCTTAGACAAAGTACTGAAATAAGAGCATGGATTTTTCATTCGTTTCCTTTTTTTATAGAAGATTTTTCATATTAATGTTGATTTGCAATAAACCACATCGTAGTTGTAAATTAGTTTGCAAAAATAAGGCTTTGTAAAGAGTCTGTCTCATCTTTCTCACATTGATAAATATATACACCACTTTTGTGAAGAAAGATACAGACAATGGAAACATTTAGAGGTAACGAATAAAATTTTTGTGTGTTTTTGAACTGTCGAAGGGCAATTTGTTATTTAAATACCTATAATGTAAATAATATAAAAACATATACTTAACTGCATTCTGTTTGAGTAAAACATGCCAAAAACGAGAAAAAACTGCAAAACATTTTTGCGTATTGTTCAAGACGTTGGAAAACCAAGTGGTCCTTGATTATTTTTTATAGATTTTGGATTTTAGGCTCCATAAATTTTTGCGCAAAAATTTTCTCCAGCTCTCCAGCAAAATCATTGTTTTTGTTAGTTATTTAATCATAAACTACTTCAAAATTGGATCCTATTCGTATTGTATATTTCATTCCTCTTTTGTAGGAATTCACATTTAGTCACTTTATTATCATTTGTGTACTCATTATGACGATTGATACTGTGATTGCAAGGGAAAGTCAACACGAGGAAATCACATCACTATTTACAAAGGTAACTTTAATTTATTTACAATAAATACTTATGTAATATTATACAAGAGTTTAAGCAGCTTAGTTATTGAATGAATTGTTAGTATAGTTATATTGTTGGTTCCTATAAAATCGCAGTTTTACTAAGTGTATCTTGTTTAATTTTTGCATGTTGTATTTGATTTTTAATGAAGGGAAAACATGGTTTACTGCCATGTGCCGTGTTAATTTGGGGTCCACATTCCAGTGGAAAATCTTATACACTCAGTAATGCTCTAAAGGGTCATGAAATTAATCATTTGGCTCAGGTCAGCGCTCGAGAAATTATTTGTGGCCGACGTCAATTCTTGGAAACCATTGTTAGACAATTATATAAATGTAGTGGTAAGGACGAATTATATTATATCATAAGAATTATTAGATTCATAAAACGTAAATACATATACGTTTCAGTTTTGTATGAGTACATGTAATCATTATGTTGTAGTACTTTTGTCCCCTATGTCTTATATCTCAAAAGTATTAACAGATTTTGTTGTGTTCTCGTTTTTCGATCATTAAATGTCTGTAGAAAAAAAAGTGGATCTGGAGAAGATAAACTGTGAGAATTTATCAGTATTTGTCAGAGAATTACTAAGAATCGGAACTGGGATCAAAGTTGGTTCTCAACAAATGCTCTTGGTGAGTGTAAAATTTATTAAAGAAGAAAATATCTGATTTCAAATGATAAAAAATGAAATCCATATACGGCTGGGTTTTACAAATAATTCTCGACCAATTAATTTTGTTATAGCTTCCAATATATTAGATAAAATATATGATTGTGTAGTAATATTTAGTTGCCAATTTGAAGTTAATGTATTTTTGAAGTAGATTTCATTTTTACTTTGGTCGCATTTTTTACTATATGAAGGGACTATAATTTATAATGTATTCTTGGGAGGTTGAATAAAAAAAGTACATAACTAGATTCCGAAAAGTTGTAGTTTTACGTGTCAAGATGCTTTTAGTAACATTAAGTTTTTATACAATTTATTTTTTGCAATCCATGTTACAGGTAATTGAAGAAGCCGAGTTATTAAGAGAAGAACATGGTGATATTATTGAAGTTTTATCACATGTCCAAGATATGATAGCATTTAATTTTTGTACCATGTTCTTAAGCAGTTTACCTCTGAGTTCTTACTCATCTTTGCTAGAATTAAAAAATATATTAACTATTCGATTCCCTCAGTATAATAAAGGTAAAACATTTTATTTTCCCTGAAATAAAGTTATCAAAAATTGCTCTTTATGTTTTCACATATATAAATTTGATTTTAAATACTTGTACATTTTGGTTGTAATTTTTCTTTTCCCCATTTTGTTTTACGACATAGATGAACTAACAAGAATTGTTATTTCTAAGCCACCCTTAAATTGTGATATGGATCGGTTTTCATTTTATGTTACAACTACAATTAATGTATTTTACATGGCTTGCAGAGATTTAAGAAAACTTCAAAGACTGGTACTTATACATTTCACAAACATTCGTTAACTTCTTTAACTTATTTTAAAATAGTAGAAAGTTGTAGCAGAGGGCTTTATTTATGGATGTGGCATGCCTCTATATTGTCTTATTTTCATGTAAAATTCAAAAAGTATAAACAAGGTATATGGATACTATTATGTATATACATCTTGGTATAAATAATATTGAAACATTTTGAATAATTTCTAGGCAATTTTAAACTATGAAGGGTTCGTCAAAACTGTTGATAGTCTGGGTTCATTTACACAAAAGAATTCATACAAAGTATGGAAACAAATTGAACCAAAATTAGCTCAAGACTTTAAGACACTTCAATCTAATATAGTACCAGCAATCAACTTTAATAAGGATGAGTCTGAAGAAAAAATGAAATTATTTAAACAAAAAGTATTTTACCAATTGCCTGAACATTCCAAATTCCTTTTGGTTGCTGCTTATATTGCTTCATACAACCCACCTAGTTCAGATAAAAGGTATGTTCTAGCTTCTTCTTTTTTTAGTATGTAATTATGTATTCAACATTTCAAAAGAGGAAAATATACATTACTACGGGTATATTATGGCAACTATTGTGAAACAAATTTTATACATGTCTATGATGTACAGGTTCTTTGTAAAGTCTCAACAAGGAAAGAAAAGGAAGCATACAGGGAATATTGTAGAGCGAAAAGATCCACAAATATTTACTCAAGCTCGGTTTTTTGCTATTTACTCAGCATTAACGGAAAGTACACCAGAATTTAATTCGATTCTGATGAATCAAGTAAGTGAATTGAATAAAAAATAAACAAAAATTACAAACTTAAAATACACACGTAACATAATATTACTTTAGACTTTTGTAAAGATGTAATAGAACCTAAAATGTCATGATTATCATTTGTGTAAAATTAAAAATATTGAAAATTATAGCCCACTTTATAATTTTCTGAAATTATAGATTACACATTTATGTGACCTAAAGCTGTTATCTTTAATTGGAAATTCGACTAATGTTTTTGATGATCCTAAATACAAATGCCTTGTGTCGTTCAGTTATATAAAGGACGTTGCACGGTAAGAATAAAATTTAGTATAGATTTTAGTATCACATAATAAATAATGGATTCTATCGAGTACTTTTAATCGCCATAATAATATGAATTATGATTTAATTTTTTATTTAAAAATGTATATATCTGTTTGTACAATTTCAGTTCAATAAATATAGACATCGCACATTACATGTACCATTTGGTAGGATACATGTAACTTTATCGAATGGACTTGTTTTTAAAGAAAACTTAGACACAACAATACAGTGAGGTATAAAAAATTAAATAATTATTATTGTACCGTGTATAATACAATGCTCAGCATTTTTCTTCTTGCGTATTTATTACTGTTTACATAATAATATTATAATAATTTCAAGTTTACGCATATCTATATATATATCTATCGTACGTATTATGTATATCGAAGTTTGAGTATAAAATTTTGAAATACTATGTAACTTTTATTCATAAAATATTACTGTAATTATTACTATCAATGAATTGATGATTATAATATATTATTTTTTCAAAGCGTGATTCATGTTTGATAAAAAATAAATTGTCGAAAACTTAATTAATTAATTAACTGACTAATAAAGAAATAAGTATAGAAACAATATAAACATTAATACTATTTCCTAAAGCTTTATATTTCTGTTTATTTGTTAAACTGTCTGGAAAACTAAATGAATCTGGATAGCATAACAAACGAACAACTTCCTTTGGAGTAAAATACCTTAATTTAGCCCTTTTTAATTGAGTTACAATATTTTCAACTTCATTATTATCTGTTGTCTCTTTAAGTAAAATGGTTTCGTCATTATTAGTAGCAATGTAAGATCCAGTTCCTTTAATATAATTTCCATATCCTTTAGTAAAACAATTACTAGTAGTAGATTTGTCAGTGACAATATCCATGCATGGAGCGTATTTATCAACTAATATTTCAGGCATGAGGTACTGTGTAAAATCACTACTACTATTAGTTTCTAAAATATCACCTATACACCACTTGCGATTACTTTCTTTGTCTTCACTTCCTTTTGTTTCAGTCTGCTTCAAATTAGTAATACTACTACTACTACTAGTACGATAAGTTTCCCATTGTGAATCATGAGAATTAACGAGAGATATGTAAGGTGAATCTTTAGATTTCCAAAATGGAATGGATGTTAAAAGTTCATTGGATAGTTTAAAACACCATTTCATTTCTATTTTCTTAGCTATTAGGAAATATCTAACACGGCTATTCGGAACATCAATTACAGTAGGAGTTAAGAGAAATTCTTGCCAATTCATTCCACATTTCTTCATGGTATTTACAAGTTCATCACGAGCATCAGAATTTTCAAATCCTTTTACATTTTCTAAGAGTAAATACTTGAAATTGATTTGGGGTAAAATTTCCAATAAATGAGAAAGAGATGAGCTCCTATTATCTTGAATTCCTAATTGTCGACCAGTTCTGAAACACATTATATATTTTTTGTACTTATTACAAATGATTCATTTATAAAAGTGTGTGCTTATTTTTATTCATTATACTATTATAGTCATAACTCCTCTATAGATATATAGTATACGAGAAATAAAAGTAAAATATTTAGATGTATATATATTTAGTACCTGCAAAAAGGTTGACAGGGTGGTGACATAAGTATAATGTCAATGTCAAGTTTATTAATTTCTTCCGAGGATAAGCTTACAATATTCCGAGGTGAAGCAGGTTTTTTAGGAAAATTGTGGGCATAGGTTTGAAGAACTAGTGGATTTATTTCATATGCTTCAATCAACTCGAATGGAATACCAGTTCCTGAAATTCAGAACAAATTCTCATCAACTAGGCTTCTCTGAATTGCATAATGGACTTTGTTTAATTATAGTTTAATCAAATATACGGTAATAAATATACGGTAAAAATATATGATACAAAATGACAAGAGGTTACCTTTCATTGCAAAATGCATTCCTCCTATTCCCGCATACAGTTCTAGAACTCTTAATGGTTTCCGGTCTTCTTCCTCTTTATCCATGATTAAAAATTACTAAATGACTGTCGAGTGTTTAACACGCTCCCACTTAAACCTTTTTCAATAGCTAAAATCTTAATCTGTTTGCAATTGCAACATAGGAAATTC
>JAQGBH010003106.1:0-21203 GCA_034698265.1 Sminthurinus aureus | reverse complement strand
AGTCCACTTTTTATAAATGACACCGCTTACTTGACCCCTTAAAAGCTTATGTTCCAAATTTCAAGTCAATCCGTTAAGCCGTCTGACCTCTAGGTCAGTGTATACATAGATATAGAAAGCCACAACTATTAGATTAGACAAGAGTAAACCCGTGTGGCCGCAGGCCACATAAAAATTGGGTTGTGGTTCAGTTTTGACTGAAACATGTTTTTCTTTTAGTAGAATATGTTTCAAAGATCAACGTATTGGCTTGATATTTTTGAACCCTCGAATACAATTCGCCCATTTCCTTTACTTAACTGATTCAGAAAAACTTCAACAAATTAGCGAAGGTCGTCTCCTTCCCCAAACCCCGATTTTATTTGGGTGTCAATTTCAAAAGCACTTTTCTAGCCCCCGGAGTTTGCCTACCCCTGAACTTCGTATTTTAGCCCGTGCGTTTTCAGACGATTTTGTTTTATAAAACGAACCAAATTAATCAAACATCTTAATCAATTGAAGATTTGATGTTCAAAAGTACCGTTGTATTTTTTTAATACCATGGTAACATGCTCTGTTACTGTAGTGTGTATATAAGCAGCGGTACTTTTGAACATCAAATCTTCAATTATCTAAGAAATTTTAAATCGGATAAATGTGCTATGTACAATGTACATAAGTTTCGGTTGCTATGGTTCTAATTTCTTGCTAACAAAAAGTTCATAATGCGTAAACAATTTTTCCGTCAAGCTAACATGGTATTCGCATTGTTTACATTAGTTGTGTAACTCATAGAAACCGAATTATATGATGTCATTTACAAAGGGATTAAAGACCAATTCCCCCTGGGGAACCCTGTAAGGGGTCAAAGTTCACTTTTTATAAATGACACCGATTACTTGACCCCCAAAGAGCTTATGTTTAAAATTTCAAGTCAATCCGTTAACCCGTTTGGCCTCTAGGCCAGTGCACATACAGACATAGAAAGCCACAATTATATATTTAGATAGGTTATTTCACATTTCACGTCCATAAGTACAGGAATTCATATTTGTTGTATCCATTTCGGCTTTCAAAATAATTGTGCATTATTACAGATTACTGTATACAGCATACAGCATACTCATAAAATGTGAAATAATTGCTTTTTTTATCGGCAAAATTTTATCTATATGCATGCTGAACGCTGAGTCAATCACCTTGTTTTATTATTCAATCATTTCGATTTCCAGTTAACCAGAAAACCTTCATAGACTTTTTTGTCTCTCAAAGCTCTCATATACAATGTATAGTGATCGTAAATCTTAAATACTGTCAGGTACATATAACAAGTATTATTATGCACATACTTTGAACTTTGAAGAATATTATACAATACACTTATCCTTTAGCCTCGTTGTAGAAATATTTTTCGGTAACTTTTGGAATTTATAACCATATTTTGAATTTTGAATGCCAAATGTTATCCGCTACATGAAAATTTCATAATGGGTATATGCTTTTATAGAAGTAAGTAGTATAATACAAACTCTCTTGATTTGAATAATTGTTGTAAAAACGATTCTTTGATGCACGGACCATGGACAGATTAGTACTGAGATGCTAAATTCCGTATGTAGCATCCGAGTGTATACACAGGATACATACTATGAAATGTTAAACATTTCACATGCATCGCATTCTACAAATTTAGTCACTGTTTTGTGTTTCTGTAGTGGTGTATCGGATATCGGACTTTGGGTTTTCAATTCTTTAAACAAGCGATCAAAGCTGATGGAATGACAATTTTTCTAGAATGAAAGTGTAGTCAGTATTCGGAGAAAATATTATAGGAAAATATTATAGGAAAATATAAAATGAAATGGGGAAATTAATGATAAAAAAGAAACCAGACTCTTGTTTTACCTATATTAGTACCCGATTATATTAATAATTAATATGGTCACATATTATTACGGTTTCATAAATCATAGCACGTTCTCAATTGTATCACTCTATAATCTACCACATCTATCATCGTATCGGCAATACATTATACTATGTACAACAAGTAATGTCTGGATTCTCGGTTCTCATGTGGATTCTGAATAAACTAAATAATAAATTGTCACATGTCCCCTACTGAGCTCACTTTCCTTTGCCTAAAGAAAAAACATAAGAAGGAAAAAAATAATTCAAAATCGATACTATTTTTTTATTGACATTACATTTATTCTTTTTCGGAATTTAGCATGGCCATTAGGCATAGTGTATTTATGTTGCTTGTGTTCGGTTATTGTGAATTGTGAATTGTGACGGTGAATAACCTAAATATTAACACTACCAGTCGTTTCCTTATTTTTAGTTCTGCTGATGTGTTATCTATTACCTATACATCCTATACATATGAACTATCGAGGAAATACAGATAGTCAATTAACAACACGCGTGTCTATTACTACTTCAACTTTGAACGACGCCGTTCCGTCAAAGTATGTGATTACTGATGACCAAATAGGCACTTAAAAATATGCCTTCAATCTTCAATCCATTGCTGCCAGTGGTAGTCGATGTACTGTTTGCCTTGGTATGATTTAAAATATGCTTGAGCTTTGTCAAAATTACAAATTACAATACATATTATGCACTGCTTTGTTCAGGGCTCAGGATTTTTGACTTTTCATTCCTCTACCCGATACTTGCAATTTCTCGTATCATGTTAGATGGGTATAATGAATGATGCGTGATGCATGTATTATACATTTTGTACACGTTATGTGTTATGTGCTGAAATTCTTGTTGGTTGTATGTAATTACTGGGGAGAAAATCTGTAATTATTTTACCATGTGTAATGTACACATGGAGAAATGTGTTTGTTTGCTTATATTACATACTGTCTTTGGAAACACCCATATTTACCTGTACATTGTACATTGTACATATTGCTAAACATTGCAGCAAAATCGTTTTATTCGACTACGACCATTTCATTTTACATGTACAATGTACATTGTACATACGTATTTTTCATTTTCCAGCATAACATAAAATTTAAAGCGTGATGTGAATGAACTGACTTTATTTTACGGACGTGTAAACTAATGAAGATCAGTCAGCAGTCACAGGATTTATGATACACAAAGGTGTAAAAGGTGACTATTATCAACTAAATTTATTTTCAAAAAGATTTGTAAAATAAACAAAAAGTTTGTACGCATATTGTACATTCACATCTGTTCAAAGAAAAATTAATGTAGGATTAAAATTAAAAATGATATATTACACATTGCATTGGAAATTGTTATGTATTTACTCAAGTAAGTTTCACTGTTCCTTATGAATTAGAATGTAAAATTTACAATGTGCAGAACTCCAAATCAAATTGACACTAGTTACTAGTGTAAAAATGGATATTGTTTTTGTTGCCAAAACTCGGCATTTTTGTGGCTTGAAACAAAAACTTTGATAGAGTCAATCATTCTGGTTTTATGGCGTCGAAAAAGAAAGTACTCAATCCCAAGAACAACGAGTGCTGTGAAGAATCCAAGGAAAAGAAGATAAAAGGACCCTTGCATATCTCCAATTTTTACCGTACGGTTTGCAGCTGCGGCAGCGATCGAAGATGAACATTTGTCTCTTTTTGGCCAATACTTTTTTTTCCATTTTATTACAAGTCCACTTTGTAGTGTCCATTTGATCCTAAGGAAATTTTTATAAAAGTATTTTGTTATTGACCAATGTGCATCGCGTCATATTTTGTGCATAAGATATTAGAAAAAGTGCATGGTAAAATGTGTCAATTGTATAGAAGATAACTATTATTATTAATTATTATCATTATTATTATTATTATTATTATTACTCTTCATTAAACTTCTCTAAATACGGGCTGGTTCTTGGAACAATCATGGCGATTTGCTCCTCAAAAATTTCCTCCTTTCCTGTTGTCATCATTCATTATATCATGTAATATAAGAAAATGAAGAATGTAACACAGTTATTTTACGGGGGTACTCAAATTAAGTATATAAAATATATTATGCTTTTTTCCATCATGATAAAAATTTCTGATAGAATCCAGGATCAAGTCAAAATTATATATGTAGGAGTGTAGCAATGTTTACCTAGAACAAACTCGCATTTTCCTGATGTTAAGTATTGCTCTTTCATGATGATTGACAGGGCAATTTTCCAATCGATGTAAGCATGATTGTGAAAGCGAATTTTGTTCAAAACTGTTTCATTCAGTACAGGATGACGAAGTCCTTTTTGATACAGTTTCACTATTTCCGTATTGTTTGATGCCTGTTTTCATGTTTTTGTTTTGTTTCCCACATAATACAACATAATGAAACATAATAACAAGGATTAAGAATAATTTTTATGCATAATTACAATAAATATTGTACATATGATATATATTATAGAGTATATAACATGTAACCCTCCCTCATTTTCAACTGCAACTTATATAGCACTGCACGATTAGTTTTAATTACGCTTGACTGTAGGCTGTAGACTCTGGATTGTAGTTATAATTTGTTTACAAAATTATTGACATTGGTCTTTTCATGGCCCAGAATATTGTACTATTATACCTACCTATAATTTATATCTTTTTTAAAGAGCTCAAGATATAAGTAGAATCGCATACTTAGTTTTTAATACATGCATAAGACAAAAGGACACATACCTACGTCAAACGTAAGTAGATCGTTTTATTTTCAAATCATAATAATATATAATATGACAGCTTTTCTGCCGACTGCTGACTGCTAGTGTTTGATACAAGCACAACGTACAACGTACAGTGTGCAATGTACGTTGTGCATTGTACATTGTACATACGACACACCAAATTTCCGTTCTTGAAAAAATATTTAAAATTTAAATTACATTGTATGTCATATGAAATGTGGAACGATATGTCTGATCTCAAATGGAATTTTAGATTAAAAATGTCAAAATAGAAATGACTTGTACGGAAACATGACAAAGGTTTAAAAAGTGAGACACTGTATAAAAAAATAGATACTATACACTAGATGTTAGCATCAGAATACTCAGAACTTAGAATAGAAATTTTTGTCGGGATGTTTTTTACCTTGAGGTAGCTTTCAATGACACTTCCCTCTAAGAACCCCCAGGAACTAACACCTCGGTATTTTACAATATCTCGTATGGAAGTGACTGATGTTTCGACACGGGGAAACGTGAGGAATGCAACTAAATTGCCAGAGTATGTTGTCACTGTCACCAGGACGAACAACCACCAGAATCCAATCAACATTCGACCACTTAAAGCTTCCGGTAACTGAGATCCTCCTAATAATTTGACATTTCACAATTAGCACAAAAAGGTATCTAGAGTCTAGAGTCTAAATCTTAAATGTGTACATTGTACATGTGCAAAAGCAGAATAGCCTATTTAGACGTTACTGAAGCTGACCAAGTTAGGAATTTATTTATTATTTACCCTGTTGTAAAAGTGACCCATAAACATAGAGAAAGCAATTTTTGAGCTGAAACAGTCCTCTTTTGGTAACTTTTTTATGAAATCTGTAGTACAAACTGCTACGATGAACCAAGTAAAATGTAGGGGCAACCACAAAAACAGCGGATGCAATACAAACCCAAACCTGCAAATCAATTGACAAACGATATAAAGAAGAGGAGTAAAATAGATGTTGCATGATTCATGATAATGCATGCCTTGCAGTGGAAAATACAAGAGACAGCAGACAGTTTATATACTTTGAAGGTATAGTTGAATAATTTTGCATGTTGTAGCATGTAAAGGTTATTGTTGTGTGTTTTAAGTTCAACTTACTTCAGTACTAAATGGCTCAGCAAAAAGTAAAACTCTTGACAATTCGGAAGGTCTATTTACCATGAAAGTGTAAGCTTCTCTTTCGAATATTGTTGTGAAATTTACAACTTTGGCCTTTTCAGGACGTAGGGTGAAGGCAGCAGCTCCTAAGGTCACCTATACAGATGATGATATTATATTATTATACATAATGCATTCACAACTGTGTCTCGTCTTGCGATAATAATTTTATATATTTTCTTATCATCAATCATGTTATGTTCAACGTTCAACATACATGCATATGAAAACTCATGATAAAAATGTACATGAAAGCTTTTCTCTCATATTTAAATTTTAAATGCTATTATGTATACTGTATACCTCGTCATTGATGATTTGTCGCATCATTCCATTCCAAGTCCCGTCAAATTTTTCAATGCCCCAACCACCTCCATCTCTTGGTTCTATGACTTGGTAGGAAAAATTCAAGGTGGTCGCCATGTGGTTGACAATTTCAAATATAAGACCTGAATAAGTCGTCACTCCTGTGGTGGCATTTCTCGAGAATATTTGCCACGGAGGGTACTACACACATACAATGCAAACATACAAGACAAAATGAAAAATTAAGAAAAAGCTTGCTTCATGTTTTTTCCCCTTTCTCCTGCCGTTTACAAGAAAATGATAATATTTGTAGTTCTAATTCAAACTTGAAAGTGAACAATATCTATGATAGTTAGTATTATTATTATTATTATTCATTGTTTTCGTACAGGTATGGATGCAACATTAATTGTCCGCCCTCGAAACCCTCCCACTACATGTGGAAATAAGTCATCGTACAATTGAAGCCCTTTAATAGTTTGCCATTTTCCTGATTCAAAGACACGTTTTCCATGCCGCCCATGCTCTGCAGCCTCCAGTTTCCAAGCTGGACTGTAAGAAGTTTCACAGGTTTCTTGAGCAAAGTCGTCAATATTTTCCTATATGTTGACATAAAATTAGATGATATAAACTACTGTGACCTTGAGATTTGAGATTGAACTTTGAAATTTGAACTATATAAAATCAATGTTGTGTCTATTCTGAATAAATCTTGAACAAAAAGGACATACAGTCATATTTCTGACGACGAATGTGACTCTTTCACTTCTCTTTGGCTTTACGGCGTCCCATTCCTCGTCTGAGACTTGAATGTACAAATTATACTCCTCCACTGCCAAACTCTCAACAGTTTCTGTGAGGAGAATGAGCATTTGTTGTATACCACAAAATAATTGATCCTGAAACACACAATGCACAATAAAAGTATTTTTTACTCAATTTTTTTGAAACTTTTATTGTTCAA
Source organism: Sminthurinus aureus (assembly GCA_034698265.1). Taxonomy (NCBI): domain Eukaryota; kingdom Metazoa; phylum Arthropoda; class Collembola; order Symphypleona; family Katiannidae; genus Sminthurinus; species Sminthurinus aureus. The sequence continues at coordinate 14,084 of JAQGBH010003106.1, read as the reverse complement.
TATTCTGAAATGAAAGCGCTGACGTCATGTTTTATGTGATACAAGTTGAAAAGAAAAGTACTGACATAGGATCCTTGTCCCTCTGTTTTATTTGACACAAATGCAAGATTTACACCATCTGCAATAATTCTTTCAGTTACATAGTCCCATCTTTTGACCTTACTACGAGTGGTTTCAATAGTTTCTGCATTATCCGGTGTCACAAAAAGCCATTGCATTGTGTGTTGAAGTAAACTCATTCGCTTGGCCTTGGCACAGAAAATAGAACAAATTCAGACATTTTTTAGTTTTAAAAATCTTGTATTTGAATTTAAATTTAAATGCATAACATAACATAACATGATGAATACTTCGTACAAGTGATAGAATTGAATCCACAGTGGCAACTGGGGCAATGACGAGGAAATTTCCATCTCGAGATGAATAGGAACGAAACACCTCCTCCATTTGTCTTTCACTGCGTACAGGTAAAATACGACAATCACGTAACATTACTCATTATAAGTTTTGTTATAGCACACACATATGTACAGCTTAAAACGCATGATTTTTTCATCATTTTTGGTGCTTACAGGGATTTGAGGCGACTACGGCTATCAACACTGTAGATAGCAACTGTAACTTCATCAAAGTGACTGACGGTGAAAGCCTCGAGTACAGCAGTGAGAGTATCATCCCCTGTTTGCTGATCGTGAATTATTACGACACTCTTCCACTTTGGCAAAACTTTCCGATGTCGCATATCTACAATCAACTGGACCATTTCATCACTATGTCTGAAATTGGTGAGTGGAACTGTGATAGCAGAATCCACGTCTAGCCTCGGACACCCAGGCTCTTTAAAAGTACATTTAGGAAGTAGTAGTAGAATTATTATATAAATTGTGTAAGTAAAAGGTCCAGAAAAAATTAGGAAAACAAAAAAACTTGAATAATAATAAAAATAATTGTCATATTATAATATAGAATATAGAAAACAGTTGATACCTGTAATGGCAATATGTACGATTGGCCCATACCGTTTTGTCAGTCTCTCATTGAGTACATATGCTTCAACACATGATGTTAATGAGACAAGAATGGAAATTTCAGGGATTTCATTCAAATCCGCATTATTATCCAAAGGAAAAATGGTAATATTTGAGCACTGTGAAGAATTCATCGCATTTCTTTCTGGACTGAGAAGTGAGCTGAATATCAGTTCTCGAAAGGGGCCCTCCATTAAAGTAATGTTAGGAATCTTGCTTAAACCACTCGTAGAAACGGTGACACCTACAGACAAATAAGCATGAACAATGGAAATTGCATATATTAGCTGATCAAAGATCAAAGGGCAATGAAAAGTCTCCAGTCTTCAATATCCTATACTATCCTCTGTACTCTGTACTTTCTAATTCTAACTTAAATTCTAAAGAAATATGTTATTTACACACATGTACAAAATACACAAGTTGAACACTTTGTAAAAACACTTACCAACAACGACATTCCTATACTGGAATTCTTCATCAGCCGGCGGTGGTGGTGTAGTTGTTGTAGGCAGTGCCGCCTTGGCTGAAAATGGGAAATGAATCACCGTTGCTGTCCAGTAAAACAGTAGAAATTTTACAAAATAACCCATGTTGCCAATTGTAGTTTATTAGATACGTCTAATGTCTAACTAAGAAATTTTGGTTTTTTAGTAATTATTAATTATTATTGCTTCTTAGGTATCTTATTATTATAGACATTTTAAATACGAGTATAAAGTTTTTAGCACCGGTACACATTTTTTACACAAGTTTGTCCTTGAATGTAGTAAAAACAACATACTATATTTTCCATTTTCTAAAATAATGTAACAAACACGATACGAGATGGAAAAATTAATACCATGAACCATATTTTCTTATCATTGAAAAATGATGAACAGAAAATTTAAATTCCTTTGGTTGAATGAAATTGCACAGCACATTTAGTAGGATGAATAGAATTTGGGAATTGCAGTTGCTCCATATTTTTTTCCACTCGGCCTAAAAAGATTCTACCTTGCCCTTGTTTGAGCATGAAATGGATTGAAATTAAAGTGCATTGAATGTGATGAGAATTTCGGGACCAAGAGAATGAAAACGGAGTTTGAGTCATCACAGCTTTATATATGACTATTGTTATTCCCATATTCAAAAAATCCAGTGGATGACGCCAGCATTGATAGACAATGGGTATTAGTTTAAGGTACACATAGATACATTATGCATTATACCTCTCTCACTTTGATTTCTGATTTCTTTTTATCAGAGTGAAAGTTGAATTTCGACTCGTGAAACTTGATATTTTTACCTCTGTGTCTTGTGTCTAGTGTCCAAGTTACACGGGAGAGGAGAGAATGAATTTTTAATGAAGTAGAAGCGTGGACGTGAGACGTTGCATGCAACTTGCTTTTGTCTCTCCTGTTTCAGTTTTGCCCAAAGGTTCTTATACCTTTACCCATTTCGTCGTTTGTCATTCATTCTTGTCGTGCAAGTACTAATATAACTGTCAACAACTGTAGTTCTATTTACTATTTACTCGTTGACTTTGTTTTGATTTTTCATTATTCATTAGTAAAACTGAACAGCAAACGTATAGTTTGTAGTGTGTAGTGCAATATCAAATAGCAGCAAGAAATCAATATAAATTTCAGGATTTTCTCCTGCTACTGACATGACAGCATGCTGTTGAGAATCAGAGATCAGAGGTGAATTTGTCAATTTTCAATTCCACTAAAAAAGTCACAACTTGCAGCTCGAAGCTCGAAGCTTGATTAACAATTTAAGTCCTCATGTAAGAACACAACACACAGCCAGCTGGCAGCTGCCACGTCCAAACTTTATTTGTTATTTTCAGATATTAATGAATCTTGTTCTACATTAGCCAGATAGAGTGACATTTGACATTCAATATTCTCTTCCTTGTTGTTGATTTATTTCGTAAATTGAGTGTTGCAAGTTGTAAGGAAACCAGTAACCAGTAGCCTCGATTTTCCAGAGGTAGATTATACATGTATATACATACAACGACTTTATAGTGACTGGAGTGAATATGTAAGTGAATTGCAGTTCCCTGGTTTTTATGACAAACATTTCTCGGTCATACATCTCGAATCTTTTAATCTCGACGTAGCGCACAGCCAACAACGCCAATTTGCACACGGGATTTTGCAGTATGCATGTTTCATGTAATACTGTTTTTATTTTTTGCTATTTGCCATTTGAAATTCCAAAAAGTACAAAATAAGTAAATAATATGTGCACAGTGCACGATGTATCCATTTCTCGTGTACACGTGTCTCGTGCTTCATGAATCATGAATCATTGACTTATTTAATTTATATTTTGCCGAGAAAACCACGAAAATGTCAATAGCCAGGAAACACTAAATCTACGATACTCATAACACGTAAGAAACGTGTAATGAGGTTGACGGTTGACCTCATCAAATAAGTGGATCATTGCTTAAAATTTGAAATTTGAAATAAAGAGACAGAATCGAGAATAAATATATAATAATCAAGAATCAAGAACACTCGGGAACACATCCCAATCTTCAGGACTGAAACATTCACAATTTACAGGATGAATACACAAGCTCACATATTCTCAAGTGCTCTACACTATTCTATGTTCTACTAACTATTTCAATTTTCAATATTCAATAGTCCAGGGTCCAGACTAGGCTGTGACTGTGACATATCTGTTTTTTATTTTATGTTACACGTTACATGTGACTATTGACTATGTATTGTTCAGATAACAGACAACAGATTGTATAACATTCAAAATTCAAAGTAACAACATTCAAACAAAGTTTTAGCAGCTTGTTGGATGATTTATGAGCACTGTCTTGTGAGTCTGATTAAACAAGTTATGCAATGCTCCTTGTCATAAAAATAAATAGAGATTTTTTGAATTCTGGAATTCGCGTATAAAAATGACTTAATCTAGTTTCTAGATTCTATGGGCTGTAGATTATTTTTAACGTGCTTTCTTGGTACTTTGACGCAAATTGAAACCTATAACATTAGACATTAGACTCTTTTAGTGTAAGTTACGAGTTTTGTAAAAAGCTATAAAATGATCAATCATGCAGAAATAAAATTGCCCATTGGCACTGGTCTATTTTATTGAGCATTGAGCGTTGTTGATCAAAATCCTTTTTATTTTTTGAATGTGGACAAAATGATCCGTGTAACAAAACACAATGCGAATATATTGCACAACTTTTGTAAACATACGAGTGCAAAATATTGCATCTAAAATGGAAACATGATGTTTAGTGCTTGCTTGTGACTTGTCCTTTGAGCTTCATTGTATTGGTTATGAAAAAAGCCAGCCATTTTATATAACTTTTGTATTTCGTGTTTGTATTGCACAGTTGATTGATTTCCTCAGCCACATGTTTTCTTACAAGCAAAATGCAAATGCGTATCATAAGGTAATTTTAACACTGTCGTGTCTCAAGTCTCAAACGTTCCTCTATCATCTACAAATGACAAAGTCTTAAAAACTGTTTCACAAAATCTTTTTTTCCCCGCATAATAGTAATAATATTATGTATAAAAATTGTTGTAAAAAGTAAAAATAATTTGTGCCGTGTGTGAAATGTGAAATTAAAAAGGAGCTAAAAAACAAAAACATGGCAAGCCCTAACTTTAAATTAAATAATAACGATTCTGAATCAATTTTTATTGTGGAAGAACGTTGTCCCATGAGTCTCCGTCAAGTGAGATTAATGACTAGAAAATACTTTAGTTGGAATGAAAACTATCAGAATCCAAACAGTTTGGCTTTTAAAGCCATGGAAAAATTGGAACTTCCCCACCTCATCCTGATGAATATGGGACAACGAAGAAACTTTACGTTCCGAGTAAAAGAAAATGGCGAGTCTCTACTACGTTTAGGCTTAACAAGTGGAACGGATTTAAAATCTGAAGTGACTTTTGACTATGATAATTTCCATCATGACCACGTAAAGTTGAGCACCCCTTATAGTTCTGACTATGTGACCTTTGGCGTGAAACCTCCAGTAGCTGTGATAAATTCTATTGATGGTTTTGTGCAGTCATTTTCTCCTCATGTTTGGATTGTAATGTTCATTTCCATCTTTCTCTATTCCACAGTGCTGTTTTTGTTGACTTACTCGTTCAGAGAAAGACAGTTTAAATCCTCAGTGTTTGATAGTTGTTCCTTTGTTTTGAAAAACCTGATCAATGGTGCTTATGAAGTAAAGTTTTTGTACCTGAATGAAAATGTACATGTTATGCGTTTCTTCATTGCCGTTTGGCTGTTAATGTCCTTTGTCATTTCCAATATGTATCAATCTTTCCTGGTGGTTAATTTATTAGTAGACAAGTTTCAAAAGTCACCTGAGACACTTGAAGATTTAGTTGACTTTAAAATGCGGATCCTTGTTCCTCGTTTAGAATATCAAAATATCATAGGGTTTTTAGAGGACTCTGGTTCAAACATTTTGAAAAATCTGGTGGTGAATGTTGAAACAGTCAAAGATAAACGTCAATGTTTGGATAGCGTGAGTACGGAAGATAATAAAGCTTGTGTTGGATACAAAAGGTTTGCTGTTTGATTCTTGTTTATATTATTATTTGTTGATTGTTATGCATAATATATAATATTCTATCAATGATAAACAATGATAAATGTGCACGGACGATGAGCTTAATGAACTTGACATTCAAAATTTATAGTTAAACTGAAAAGGATAATAGTATTATTATTATTAATAGTAAAGATTCTACATTTTATACCTACAGTTTATTTATAGACATTATCATTGTATTTCAAAAATCAACACTGTAGAAAAGTAAACAGTGGAATATTTTATCTCATTACTTACTACCAAAAAAAACCCATTTTATCAAACTGTAACTTTTACATCCTGTTTTTTTATCAGTGGTTTAGAGAATGCTGTGAACATGTTCTTTACAAATCCGGATGGCGGAAAATCTATCCAGATTTCCAAGAAGAGCAGTTCAGTTGTTTGGATTGGATTTTTGATGAATAAGGACTTTGCAAAATCAAAGGGTGATTCTCTCTCCTCCTTTATTCTTCAATTAGCGGCAGGAGGGTTGGTGAAGAAATGGGAAGAGTATGCTGTGTGGAAAAGTATAAGAGTTGGCCAAGCCACTAAGACTTTTTATAAATGCCAAGACAGTGGTGATCTTTTTCTAGAGGTTAGAAGTTTCAAAAGACTCGGATTATTTATGTAAAATTCTGTAGCGATTTCGTGATGGACCGCTTTTTTTGCTTAATAGTGTATGATGTGGTAACGTGACATGTCCTAAAATATAATGTCTGTGCTCTAACATGTGTGCTTGCATAATGTTTTTTTCCAGTGGTTCATAGAGCAGCAAGAAAATAATCAGAATACAGAATTTGAGGATGAAATTCAATTGCAACCGTTGTGCTACTACATGAACTGGTCCAGTCTGAATGAGCGGGTAAAAAACTGTACAAAAATTGAAGAATTTTCTCTGGTAGACAATACAAACATCAGTCGACTTGAGGTCAACCTGATTCAACTCAAAAATCTTTCTGGAATTTTCATGGCTCTCGTTTTCGGAAATGCTTTGGGACTTGTCTCATTCATTTGGGAAGCTAAACATGCCGTCAAACAAAAAGTTTGACTCATGTATAAAAGACTCCAAGGAATTACTGTATAGTTAAGGAAGCATGAATGTCTTTCATGCTTTTGCATGGACAACTTCTGTGTTTTCTACACAGATGATAGATGTTTCAGGAAGCATTACTGATTACTGGTTACTGAAAACCCGAGTAATTCAAGATCCAAGCATATAAATAATAAATAAATAATGGTCTATTTACCTAATCTTAATTATGATCTATTATACACTGTACATTTTGTATTAGGTAGTTTCGTTTGCAAAGTTGAAAGTAAACATAAAGAGGCTCCTCCAGATAATCTCTAGTATCTGTATTCAGATTTTGTTTTCGAGAATAATCAAGTTGAAACTTCACACACAATTTACTCTGAAAAATTAAATGATGTTTACAATTTACAATTTAAGTTGTCAGAATCAACAGTCATCAATCTTGCTCGTAAACTCATTCTCAAAATTTCTATGAATAATACACACATGTACTAAAATGCAAAACTGCATCAGATGACTGATGACAAGCACCATAAATTTGGATGGTGTGACAAGTACTATTTTAAGTTGCATTTCAATTTCGTTCCGAGCAATCTACAATCTACATGACACATGTAAAATACAAAATTGTCATGTTTAGGATAATGTGTCATTAAAATAGAATAATGTTTTATGTTTTATTATGGTATTAAAGTGTGAAAGAATGAAACAGGTAATATTTTTTATGCATTTGAATGTGCTTTTTATACTATTTACAATTTACATGAGAATGTGCTGCATGTTTTTTCCCTATTCTCCAGCATATATTATGCCATTAGCCATTGGATTATTTTGAAAACCATCATTACTAGTTATTATAGCAGTACAACTTGATACAGTTTGTAGTTTTTTTTTATTCCAAAACTTGAAGCAGCTTTATCGAGAACATGATTGAGTGGTATTGGACAAAAAATATGTATTTTGAGTTGAGCATTTTGACTGTACTGTCAATCTTATGAGTTATAATAGTCTTACATAGTACTTGCATTAAATATGATGCAGTTGTATATATATATCTAAAAAAAAACAATCTGTTTTCCGATTTCCAAGGTCTCAAGTCTCAAACTTTTCAGTGTTCTCCGCAGTTATTATTGCATAAAAGACGGATCTACTGTGCATATACATTTATACATATGTGAATTGAAAATTGAAAATGCACGTATTGTCTGAATGACAGTGTAGAAAATTAGGAAAATTTTATGCATTGAGTTTTGAATATTGAGAAAGGTAGAAAAGTATACATATTAATTTATTGAGCACTTAAAACTGCCAGCAGTAAGTGTGATTTTGTACTGTAAAACGTAGTTAAACTGATAAAAAAAAAAAATTTTATCACGATACTAGTAAATGATACATAGTCGCATGTTAGGAAACTTTGTACAGGTATTATATAAAGCACAAAAATACTATTATACAACTCCTACATGCTATTGAGTATAAAGTATAACACATCATATTGTTACATAATTTATAATCTATGAACTTTTAGGATATGAGCTATAATAATACCATATTTTTCATCACAATATTAATTATTTTCAGAATAAAAATACAAATCAAAGTCACAATTTCAAATTTCAAGTTGTATCATACAGTCAGCTCATGGACGTTTGTCGCTTAGAACAAAAAAAATGAGTGTGAGAAGTGTTGTAATATATTGCATTACTATAACCATTAACCAACGAACTTATAAATGTACAAGCAGCATACATAAAAATTAATCAGTTCATAGCCCCCCATTTAAAATGAGTATGAAGAGCTTTCTTGTACATTATAAAAAATGTTTGTAAATAGCAAAGTCTGATATCTTATTTAACACTATCTTTATCATATTATGTCTAGTAATTGCGGTACTTTTACGAATACACATACACATACAACCTTATATCCTATATACACACTATACTGTGTACTATACCTGTATTAGAGTTTCAGTGGTTTCACATAATCTATTAAACACTAAAAATACATAACATTTTATAGTACATTCTAAATTCTAAATCCTAAACGTACACTGGAGAGTCTAGTGTAGATAGTAGATAGTCAATAATACACAACAGAATTTTCTATCCTCGGTTCGAATTTGGTGGAAGATGAAATTGAGAATCGGCAATTGGAACAATAATAATTTTTACCATGCATAGTAGAAATTTTATTATTCTGTTACTTGTTGATATTTTGTTCAATTTTGATTAAACAGTCTGAAGCCAGTCAATGTAGTGTGAAACCTTAGTGTAAACGCTAGGATGTGACGGGCTAGCACAGAGAAAGCCCCAGGATACCAAACCAGCAACGTAATTATAACCCAAATCATCACAAACCAAAGGTCCGCCACTGTCGTACAAACATGCATCATAGCCACCTTTTTCATGGCCTGCACAAAGTTGAATTACAGAGTCCAGTAAATCAGGATAAACTTGAATACATCTCTCTTCCACGACGATAGGAATTGAGGCTTTTTGTAAAATTTGTGAAAATGCTTCCGTTTCTGTTTGCCCCCATCCCGCAATAGTACATGTGGAGTTTTTATTGACTTCATGTCCAGCTACGAAAAATAAAGATACAGCCATTTACTAAATAATATTCCAAATTCCAACATGTAAAACGCAAAAAGAAAAACAATCATTATGTTTCATTATAAAAGACTTACGGGGTGGAAGTCGAAGAGGCGACACAAACTGATTTAGTGTCAGTGGACTTATTTCTAAGATCGCTATATCATTTCGAGATGTCCCTTGTACTCTAAAATTCTCAAATTGATATAAAAATTGAAAAAACTTCAAACCACTCTAAATTCTCAAAAGCCCATGAGATTGACAAAATACAAATAATGTAATGCATGATTTTTGTTGGATTGATTGACAGTTGTCATTACGTGGTATAGTTTGGATGAGTAAGCTTGTTTAAGACTCGTACAGCTTGTTGCGAAGGCTCATTTGCACTTATATTGTAAGCTCCGGCCACAACTAATAGTGCATTGACAGGGTAATTTTTCACGCAATGTGTAGCGGTCAAGATTTTAGTCGAGGTTAGGATTGTCCCGACGCAACGAGTATTAATTTCATAATGATCGTTTTTACTGGATTTATAATCATCCTCAATTATTTCTGCAATGGAAACCAACCACGGAAATTCGCCTGTTTCAGAATTCAGAAAACATAAAAAACACAACAATAGTAATTAGCGTTGAAAACACATTGAAAATTGAAATACAACACAATATTATTGATTATGAAAGTTTCCAAGAAAAAACAAAAGGTCACATGGTTTTTTTAAAAATTACGATATTATACCTGGGGTTGCAGGGACACCTCCAACAATTTTGGGCATTCCACCAAAACTTGCACCCTGAACATCTTTGACGGATTTCTCAAAACACAAGATTGTCACAATTAGCACCAAAAATCCCTTTTGGACTTCATGTCCAAAGTTGCTTTGATTTAATTTCATTTTAAATCAGTATAATCCCTTTGATTTACAATTTACACACTGTTTAACTATTATCTTTTTAATCTCTAATATTTATTGACTCTTTATTGTTCACCGTCACTTTTGAATACGTAGACACACTAGACACGTCTCATGCTATTTTAAATCTGTCGTTCAGATAACTTGGGTCAAAAATAGAATTATACTAGAAAAATGTACAATGGAAATCATCCCATTTAATCTTTATCAACAATAGTAAACTTATTTTTAGCCCTAATCCAGAATTATTATTATACGGAGGTTACTCATTTATCACATGAACAATAATTACTGTATTAGTTTATTGTATCAAGTGTAGTAAGTAGTAGAATGCGTTGCGTAAAATGATATGACACCACTAAATCATTTCAAGTGGATTGCAGTCACTTTTAAACTCTCTTTCAGTATCTACTTTTCTACTATTTAATTCAATCTACACACCATTAACACTTGCACCGTATCTTGATTTTTGCAAAAAAAAATCGGTAAGGTAGTCCGGGGCTATCAACTCTTGTAAATGAAAAAATATTAATATAATGCAGAAAAATAATAACTCTAGTTTCTTGTTACCCCTCCTTCACACAAATAATTTATGAAATCCTGATATGACATGGTAAACAAAGTCCTCTACAAATATCAAATATAACACTTTTTATCGATACATTTAGACTATTTAGTGTTGTAAATAATTGTTACATTACTTACAAATGCGATAGAAGGTAGAAAACGGTGCCAGAAAAAAAATTCAACATAATAATATAATAAATGATTTCATCTGTAGGTAAAATCTTGTTTCCATTTCACATTTCACTGGTAGTTTTAGACACAAATTCAACTTTCATGACCAATAAAATACTGCTGACTTTTCAATTTTCAATTTTGTAATGAAACATATTCTCCAAGAGCCAAGAGCAAAACATTCATGGCTCGTTAAAAAAGTGAACAGCGTATTTTATAGTTGCAAATTTGCATATTTACCCTGGAAAATTATTCTACAAACTGTTAAAATAAAAACTCTCCATCCGTTTCATTGACGGAGACCACTTCAAGTTGATTGAAGATTATATAAATGCAACACCAAAATATAGTGGTACATGTGTATGAGACAAATAACCGTAAGGCAAAAATGTATTTAGCATCGTCATGTGTTTTAGCTTTACTTTGATTGAATGCTGAATTTAAAGTGGTACTTTGTTAATTCAGTTCAGTTGTTGGACATGTTTTGAGTTTCAATTACAGTATACTTGACTCTTCGTCCACAAAGTCCATATTATCATCCTAACTATAAATTATAATCGTAGTTTTGTTGGTATAAAAAAACTGATTCACGGCTATAATTATCTTGTTTACTTTTTATTGCATAAGAGCTTTTAAAACAAGCAAAATACACAGTGTTGAACATTGGAGCCTAGAATATTTTACGATTATCGATTATTATTATGCAACACCATAAAGGTATAACAAAAGTTTATTTTATAACAAAAAATACCTTCATGTTTGAAAAACAACAAATAACATTCTCATATAGAGAAAATTTCGTGACATTTTATGTCTTACGTTGTAAGTACATTCATACAAAAAGTGTGTAGAGTACAGTGTAAAAAATATCACAAGAAAAAAGGAAGAATGAAAAACAGATGAGAGTTTTAAGAAAAAGCATAACAAAAAGCTGCTGGAACTACTATCATAAATTTATGTAAAAAACTACTGAGGAAGAATTTCATTGTGTTCCTCATCCACATCTTATTCGCAAGTAATAATGTGGCTGATGAATGACTACCTTTTCTCTTCATGATTTCATGTAAATTCTCTAGGAATTTACATTCTGAGGGGTATGGATCAATTTCAGGTTTTCCTTCGAAATTCTTTTTCACATCAATGATGGAAGCTGATCTTCGAAACCTGGAACGAATTCTCGAATGTGGACGTCCAAATATAACTTGAAACTGATTCGGAATCAAGTAATAAGAATCCAATACTTCACCATAATCTGGAAACTTCGCACTTGTGCTATTGTAAGTTGTTGCTCCATGGGTGTTTATGTTAAAGTCAATATTTTTATTCCTGGGGGTCAACTTTTCTTCGATAAGAATATTACTTTCGACACTCGTAAACATTTCAAGTTGTGCTACAGAAACTGGAAGCGGCTTCAAAGAAACAAATATTTTAACCGGATTGAAATTTCTATTTTCAGCAGAACATCGTGACCTACTTTCAGTTTTAATGAAATGAGATTCTTCAGCATTCGATATTGATTTAGGATAGGGAAATGGAAGTTGATCTTTGGATTCATAGGAAATGAAATCAGTTTTGTGAGGCAGGAGATTGTGTGGATCAAAGTTGAATGGCAAAGAAGCACCGGCATTTTTTTCATGCAAATTTTTTGCTGCTGTGAAAACTGGTTGGAGATGAGGTGATTCATTATTCATACTATTGTTAACCTGGAGAATAAAATTACAAAGAAAAAATGCATACAACCGTCATCTCAAATCCAAATTTAAAAAAAAAACATTTACATAATATTATGCCGAAAAGTACCCAGCTATTTCTTATGCATGGATTTGCAGATTGAGAATTGAGAGGTTTTTACATGGAATTTTCGAAATATTACAGACCTTGAAAAGAAGATTCATGGAGAGGACATTGAAAGAGGGATTTGATGGGATAGAACTGTTACTATTTCTGATGTAGACATTCCAAATTTCCAAATCAAAGCTGATAGAATGTATGGATTTGAAATATTTTTACAAAGCAAAGTGAAAATCAAACACACATAATACACAGAAATGCATAAAAATATTACATAATACATAATAGTAATATTTATGTACCTTTCTTTTCCAATGATATGAATCAAATCTTTCTGTGTAACAAAGAAACTGCGAAAAAAATAATAAGGACCATCTAGATTCCCTCCTTTCAATGTATCACCTTCAAGTGTATTTTCAGCTTTGATATTGACTGTAACAATAACATTTAACATTTAGTAAGACAAAATATGAAATCATTATAGAAATCATTATTATCACTTCAAAGTTTCAAAGAAAATCGCAGAATCAACGAAAAAGAATAAGGAAAATAAGGTTATTTTGAACTCCCGAAAAATTGCATCTTACGTATAGGATGATTTTGATGTGTAGATTTTAGTTTATACTTTTTCGATCCATGCTTATTTGTACGAAACCTAAACGGATAAAAGTCTTCGAGAATTCTCAATTTTTCTAGGTCAATTTTGGGTGGAGACCACTTGGTACACTCACTCTTAGAGTATGAATTTGCGTTATTTGAGGATGATGTAACTCCAACTAAATATTTGGAAGAACAATAATAATAATTAAATTGACATTTAGGTGTATGGATGGACCTAGAGCCGAGCCCAAACATACTGTGATATGTCATTGTATTTTGTATGCTCCAATTTTAAAATCTATAATAAATCTCACTTTGAAGCCCACCGACGAAATAAAGTACGACGATCCATATCTGCATTTTATGTTCTGGTCTGAAAATTTATTAGTACAAAAATCGTGTATCACATGGAAGTCCTTCTCGTCATTGGCCACCCACTTTTATTGTTTTTTTTTATGTCATGAAGAATATTCATCATTTATAATTTATAGGTCCCAGATATGTATAGTGTATAGGTCTAAAACCGAAACATTTAAATATTGTAGTTTCTAGGACAGTGTGTAGTGTGTAAAGTAGAATACATCTATAAGGACTATAAACTATAATATTATTAATTATTATATAAAAGTGGTCCAAAGTCCAAAATCCAAAATATTGAATCAGAGAATGTATCTGGGTCTGTCGGGAAAAGGAGAATGAGCTTAAGGTATTCGGTTGTTGAATTCGCAAAACAACAAAAACTAATAGCAACTGGAAAATTTATTATTTTTTTCGTAGTTTTATTTTTTTTCTTACACTTTTC
>JAQGBH010003105.1:0-21204 GCA_034698265.1 Sminthurinus aureus | reverse complement strand
CTGCAGTGAATTTTGAAAGACATTTTCCACTTTGAATAGTTTTGTGAATGTTGCGTTAGCAACGGCTTGTTATTTTGCCCGTATCTAAGCACCGGGGCGTCCTACAAGGTTGAGGGTGGGCTCAAAAGATTGGCCGTAGCCGAAATATACTGATTTCATGTCAAGATCACTGATTTGGGTTCAGGTTTGCCCAAAAACTCACTCAGTCTATTTCCCAAGTCTTGGTGAATGCAAGCTATAGTACTTTGTTTTGAGTTCACAAAACTAATAGAGCACCTATAGAAAAATAAAATCAAGCTTTGTGCATACGTTACTTAAAATTGTGTCAAATAAAATGTTGAAAATATCAATTAAAAAAAGGTTTTGAAGCGGTGGGTAGTCTAGAGTCTAGAGTCTAAAGTCTAGAGTTTGGGATTTGGGCTGATAGGCTTTCTTCCGTTTTCATTCCAATCGTAGTAAATTTAATCTATTCACAATTCACAAGTAAACTTTTATGAGTTCAAGTTCAATTGCGCTTTCGTTGTACTTTTGTTTCTCGATTATCAAAGAACAAAAATTAAAAGTACTTTGCCTCTTTTATGTAAATTTTCTGCATTCTTCTTCAAACATGGTTGGATCATTTTTATCACCATTTTCACTGGAACTGGAAATGTCAGTGCGGATTGAACGGACAAGAAGGAAACGGGACAAAGCAATGAAAATGATTATCAACATCTTCTGCATCATCATGAAGTTTGAAGAAGGTAAATAGTGTTTGTCTTTGAAAGCTTGGAAATGTAGTGTACAAAAGTGTTTTATTCTTCTTTTTGTAGTCCGTATTCCGTATTGCCAAGAAACTTTCATCATATCTAAAATGTAATTTGAATTACACTTGTAGAAAACAAAACCACAATCAAGAATCAAAAATCAACAAGTTTGCAATGATTTGAGCAAGTGGATAGGTAAACCCGTGATCGAGCAATTTCCGTCAAACTTTACTTATTAGCATATTCGAGTAGCTAAGGTCAAAGACTATCTACCCTGAAAATTTCAAAGTCTTAACTTAATTGGAAGTATTTTAAAAAAGTCAATTAAATTTAAATTTGCAATGTTAAACATAGAGAGCGGGAAACTTCTAAGTCGATTTTATCAGATTGAAACTTGCTGCTTGATCATGGGTTTACGTAAACTTTGGCTCATTTGGCCACTTTCAAACTTGAAAGTTTCTGTGGTTCTTTTATTTTGTTACGAGTTACGAGACGAATGTGTGAACAGAGAAACGGGGAGAAAAGTAAAGTAAAACAAGAGGAAAAACAGAAAATGTCAAAGATAAACGACCTAAAAAAGTGAAAAGATATTGCATGATCCAGACTTAAACCGCTGGCACTAGAACTGATGCGGTTTAGCTTTTTTAATCACATTATCCCGTACCGTAACTTCTTAAATGATTTTAAAGCCAAGCCGACTGAAGCCTTTTGATCGTCGAATCATATTAGATTCCTATTTATAAAGCATAAAAGCTTGTCTCAAAATTATGTAAATGTAGCACAACTGCCGTTGTGTGATGGACGGTACAATTACGCAGTGACTTCTCTTGGATCTTGGATCTTGAACAATTTCGTAAAGTGATGCTTCTCCTCCTATTGCACGCGACATTAGTATTTAGTTCGTGTTACCGGGGGTAAAAAAGTTATTGTTTTGTACGCAGAGTCTCATGACTAACTCGTAAATGCAATCAAGTCAATTAAACAGCCAACGTGAAAGGACCAAGTCTTGACAACAGTTTCTGGAAACTAATACAATTGAATTACCAATGAAATGAAACAAAAGAAATACGTCTGATGTAGATAGTCGATAGAAATAAACAGAGGAAAATGAAAAGGTGTTCCAGCATTGAATTGAGTGGTGTACAAGATTTCTGTCAAGATAATACTTGCGTCCACCAGCACAGTTTTCTTAAAAGCACCTACAGAATCATCCATCTTTTATTCTCCTTTATCTAGATTCTAGATTCTAGATGCAACAATTAAAACATTAAAATTGAATTAAAACTTGGAAACAAATTCCTTTTTTAACTGTTTTTACATGAGTAAAAAGGAATTTGCAATGTGCAGCTTTCCTTGATTTTCCCACCGGTTTTGATTGCATTTTCACCCAGGAATTTTTTGTGGACATTTTACATTTTCCGTCCAACACAAAATGGTCAAATGATCCGATTATTGTTTATTTGTTACGACTGTTTTTATTGTTCTTGTTTGCTGTTTACAGCCGAAAACTTTATCGTGTGTCATATTTTTACAGGGCAGGGTGAGTGGTACCTTGTTGATGCAGTTGTTCCAGTTTCAGGTCTAAATCCATCATTCCTCATTTTAATTATTATTTTGGTACAAAACTACAAACACACACATTTGATTCAGCAGTGGTTTATTTTGTTGTTCATTTGACCGGATTAAGCTTTTGGTGGATTTCTGTGTAGTGACAATATACATTTTCATGGATGTCGAGATTAGAGATTTGAAATGTCCAGGACTTTGAATACTAAATTCAAGTCTCTCCAAAACAGTCTTTCCAAGCAGGAGATATTTTAACATGTTAACTAGGCATATTTTTTTGTGCCTACTCCTCAAACTTTGTGCCTAGTCCTAAAAGTGTGTGCGTAGAGTTTACCCTTGAACATTTGCGGTTTCGAAAAACAATTTACCCTAGGTGCACATCTGCCGGAAAATTTTGATGAAATTTTGTGTCAAAAAACCTAAAAAATGCTTGAAATTGACGTAAAATTGTTCAGAATTAGCAAAAATATAAGTGGCGATAACTTCAATTTTTGGAAGGCCGAAATCTACTTTTTGACTGTGTTTTCCTTTTTTGTTTTTTTTAGAAATTTTACCTTTTCTCAAAAATCAGGGTATCATTTTCATTCTTTTTCAAAATTTTGTGCCTAGTAAACTTTCCTTAAAATATGCTCTGCTTTCCAAGTTAGTTTGAGGTGTCAAAAGGAATACGTATTTCACAGGAGAATTATGGTTTGAGTTTTGACATTTGGCTTTCTAGTCAGCTTTTGAATGTTGGCTTGGACGGGAATCCAAGTTTCAAATGGGTCAATTGACAATTGATCAAATCCGTACACAAACTACACGGAAATCAAATATTAAATTACCGGTAATGCTAATTTAATTTTAATGACAAAAGTTGCACCTATTTTTCTATGATGAAGAAAAAGTGTTGAATGTTGTGTGCATTTTTTATTATCGGAGACAGAGAACAATTAAAATGTTTTGAAATTTGACATGATTAAATATGTGATGATATATTATACTGTATACAGTACCATAACTAATTGTAAGGTGTGTAAATTGATTGAAATTGAAACAAGTGATGACCATTATGCAGTTCTTTGCCAGATCTTGATGGCTGTGTTTACAGGGCGCACTTCAGCGTCCTCCGTGAAGAATCTCAGTCCTTCTTCCCGCCCCATTCGACCGTCAAAGTAATTATGTCCGGATTTGATCCATTGACTCCATCCGCTATTTTCATCACCTTTTCCATCCTTTCCTCTGGATTTTGAATCACCAACAGAAGCGAGTTTTGGATATTCTCCCCATGTCATTTCTCTATATTGGATTTGTGTAATTTGCCTTGTGCTGTCATTCTGAATCTCCCCGAATTCCTCAGCCCTGCCTCCTTCAGCCCGGAAAAAGAGGCCAGCGTAAGTCGGGCTCAAGTCCGTCCAGGTCACATTCGGGAAAAGTTCGAATGGACTTGGCTGTGCTGGAAATTGCACGTAGACGAAACCGATCGGAACTATATCAAAAAACAAATAATTATTAAAAAAAGAGCCAAAGGAGCAAATCAAAAAATAGTGATTACAGTTGCTTTTATTGTATAAATATATTTTTTGGTATATTTTGGTTCTTTTTGGTCTTGGCTTTACCGGGATTGTTCTCCGTTTTGTCAAGTTCCTCCTGACTTGCGGCTATAATGCTTTCAAGTGTATCCGTCGTATTTTGAATTTTTTCAGCTTGGATTTCTATCGACTGTCGTAGTTGCTCTACTTTTTTTTCCAGGACAGAAATCTTGTCATTTGGATCTGCATCTCCTCCATCTTGATCTTCAAAAATAAAAATAAAAAGTCTCAACTATCATCAATCACAAACATTTAAAAACAAATTAAAATTTAAATCAATATAAAATTCAAAAATTTATCTGTATGTTTTTATCTGTTTTACCATTGGAAGTCACAGTGGAAAAACCCAATGCAAAAATAAAAAGAGTCAGGGAAATGAGCTTCATTTTTCCTTTTTTTTCTTGAAATTTACCAGCCAAAACTGACAAAGACGCTGCAAAGAGGAATGATGAAAGATGAAAATTCCCATGAAAATAGGCACGAATAAATAGGGGAATACACAATAGACAAGCTGAAAGCCCAAGGAAAAAAATTGACAACTGCGTTGACAATTTTTTTAAATAAACTTTGACAAAAGAACGGTAAACAGAAAAGTTTCATCCGGATTCCACATTTGTGTGAAATCTGCACTTGTGGGCATTTTGTATAAAAAATTAAGTTTTTTTTAATTTTTTTCCTGTGGAGATGTTTTGGTTTTTTTGCACGTGCAATTCTAACATAAAACAGAAATGTGAGCATGTATAGCATAATAATTCATATTTATTTTGTTCTATTTAAAATGTTCCTCTGTTTGAAATTGGAATTGAAATGTGAACAAGTTTGCTTAAACAATTATTGAGCGTGCTTATCCATTTTATCACAAACCACAAAACAAACGTTGATATTGACATTGGCATTGGCTTGGCTTTGACGTTCATGTTGTCACCTGACAGATGTCAACCTGTTAATATTTGATGAGTAAACAAAATGGGCTATTTTTTTCAGTAAATCCAAAATTCACATCTTTGTACGCTTGGCCTTCGATGCAAAGCCGTTGCTTATAATGTTTCTTGTCCAATATTATATTTTGCTGCGTTCATCTTCTTGTGCGTCTTCTTTTTTATGAGTATGTCAACTTGAAGATTTGAAGATTTTATACTGCATGTGAAATGTACTAGGAAATGCTGGAAATTCAAGTACAAACCCAAATGTCAGGTCCGGATACAAAAATCCACAGCTATAAAAAATGTTTTTCTCGAGAAATTCATATGCAGCCCGAAAAAAATTAAATAAAGTTTTCGGGGACAATTGTCCCATACGTTAGCGTTACTAGAGTTACTCAAATTGTATTTTGTGTGAAATCCACTGTTTATGTGTATTATGTCTTTGGATAAATTATGACTCATGAATAAATAATTGACTATGTTTTTAAACTTTTTTATTTTTGTGGTTTTAAAATTTATTCATTATATGAATCTTTATGTTGGTTTTTGTAACGCTACAAAATGGAGTTGTTTATTTACAATTCAAAGATGAAAAATTGACCAAAATTTGTATCAAGATTGTTAGCTAAACGATTTTGAACGGATTCTAAATTAAAATTACCATTTAGACGAGAATGACAATTTCAAGTTTTGGGATGGGAAATTTGCACGTTATATTAAAAGAGATAGGTAAAAGATGGAAGAAGGAAAAGATTAAATTTTTGACTTTATTAATGTGTTAATAAGACAGCTCCAGACACGGTGTGAACAGTCTGAAATCTCTTTCAGTGTTTACCTGTCTCAATACGGTTCATCTAAAGAATATTACTACTATTGAAGATTATACATCTATCAGAGAACAAAACTCTAATAAGCAAGGACGCAAGCCTCGTGACCACCTCTTTCACATCTGCGTGTCCAGAATCTTTATTTTGTTCTACAAAAGAACTGATGTACGGCAAAAAGCTGTGAAAAATATCAAGATTAAGTACAAAGCCTGAGTAAAATATGACGAAATTTATATAAAGGTATATTTTTAGGTGGTTTAAAAAATGTTATAAACTCAAATTACCCCATCAGACTTTTCGATTCTTCTTTCGGATAAACTGATTCCATGAAAAAATCACGACTTTTCAAAAACTCGCACAGTTCTTTAGAGTACATCTCACTCTCAACTTTGTTTTCACATACAGACAAAATGGATATTACTACCATTGAGAGGTACATGAATCGAAATTCGAAGGGACAATTTGCAGGACCATTTACTGCAGTAGTACCTAGTTTGTGTTTCTGAAAACAATTAAAAAACAAAAAAGAATAAAGTTAAAAATCCACACTTTGTGATAATGTCATATCGTCTTGAAAATACAAAATCTTTAGGCACCGGAAGCGAAGCGAATTAGCAAAATCTCACATTGCCCCAGTGTCATAATGCATCGTGAGACTAAATACTTCATTCATGTTACCCCAGTGTCACTATGTACAATGAGGCTAAATACTGCGAAGTCCCACATTGCCCCAGTGTCACTTTGCATAATGAAACTAAATACTGCGACGTCTCATGTTCCCCGGTGTGTACAGCCGAACACGAGTAAAACAATAGTTCGCTTCGCTATCTAAAAGTTCTCCTGTAAGACTTGAGACTTGAGAAAAAAACCAAAAACCTCGAGGAACTTTGAAAACATTTCTGCCCATCGAAAAATAACATAAAAAAAACATTCATTATTTGGAAACTTACAACCAAGGAATAAAAAATACAGGTACAATTGTTTTGCTGCGCTCTACAAAATAAATTCATTGACATTTTACAAGTCTGATACCTTGAAATCTGAGAGCGTTGAAAACTAGGATGTTCCATCCAGAAAAAGTGTTTTTTATAAACCAGGCCATAAGTTTAATTCCAAGCAGGGTTTCTTCATTTTCATCAAATTGTTTACATATTTCTGAAAACGGGCAATATCAAAATCAAAAACTTGCTTCGTTTTAAATGTATCAATGCAACAGGTGGAATAAATTGTGTTTACATGAGGCTCTCCATTTATTGATTACAATTGTAAATAGCAGATAACAGAAAACAGTTGACGAGAATTTCTGTGGCCAACACCACAAAATTTGGAATTTGGAATTTCTACCTGAAATAGCTGTCACCAACGCTGTAAATTTATGGTCGTCCGAAATTGGACATTGGACATTGACCTTGATGCCATTCTCCAGGGATTCAAATTTTTCATCATCCGTCCACTCAACAGTTTGGCCATCCAGCGTTTTGTTGTGCTTAAAAATACAAAATCAACAACAGTACAGTACATTTAACAAATAAGCTGGTTCAACATTCATTTATAAAGTAAAGCACAAAAGCGGACCAAACCCAACAGGATCTTTAACAGAGCTTACAGAGTAAAACTTACAAGTAAAATGTTGAGCCAGTTATCCGCCTTGTGGTTTTCCTCCTTTGAAGACCAGTTGATATTATAAAATTCATACTTTGGTCGGAGCGACTCCAGGATTTGACGTTGGTTCTGGCTGATGTTTGGATTCTGGAGACACAATGAAAAGGCTGGATACTTCAACTTCAAGTTGCCGGATAACTTGAGCCAGGAAACCGCTTCATCCATATGTTTCTGCAAAAACAAAAACAAGTAAATTCATTATTTCACAGAAAAATTCCATACAGCAAAAAAGGCTGCAAAACTGATTGATTTTACAAGTTTTTTACCTTGGGCCAAATTCCAAGAGAAATGAGGTCTTTCAAATCCTCACGCATCTCTTGCTGATTAACCACAATCTCAAACATGGAATCGACCAAGTCTTGGTACGTAATTTTGTAGAACGGGTCGGATTCATCAAGAATGATGTGACTATTGTCCATGAAATCGCCCGGCTGAATCGGAGCTTTCATAACATGGAGTTTGATGTGAATCGCCCTGTATTTTACATCATCATCTGCTTGCAAATCCTTGATTTTGTTGTTCAGTCCGTTTATGTAGGAGGAGCATTTGGGTATTTTCCGAAGGTACCAAAACGGCAAGGAGCTTCTCAATTCTTCCCAACTGGAAATCAGGCTCTTGTAATGTGAAATAAAACGGCAAGTTGGATGTTTGTCCAGCATATAGTCGCAAAGGTCAAATAAATTTAGAAAGTTCCGGGATTTGATCTGATTTTCCCTAACAAGCTGTTGAATTACTCTATGAATTTGAACAAACTCATCGGACCTTGTCTTCTGGATTGAAACCACGTTGAACTTTGATAAGGTTTCAAGCTCTGTCAGCTCAAGTTTTTCAGCACAATATGATCCGTTGTTGTTAAAATATTGGCAGTCACTGGCCATTAAAAATTCGGGTGAGAGGAAGCTGATTTTTGCAAGCAGCTTCAAGGCAAAGGGATTTTCCCGCCCGATGGCAGCACAAGTCTGCTCCACGATTTCATGAGGGTCCAGTTTGTAATCAGTGTCGGAGGATAATGAACAACTCGCCTGTTTTTCATACAGATTATTGGACCGCCGTTGAAAGAGCTAGAGGTAGCATTCTAGTCCTTCTTTCGGATTTCTGGAAAACCCCGCACTTTGAATCCAACCGGTGGCCAAAGTCAAGGCGAGAGTGTAGCCGTCGAACCGTTCGTGGAGCTCTTTTATCTCCGGTTCCCATTCTTTCATTTGCTTTTCTACGGTTTTTGGGAAGGAATTTTGTAAATATTCCCGCGTTTCCTCCATGGTGAAATTTTGAAGGTTGGTCACTTGAAAACCCTTGGATTTGGACCCGTCGAAGCTTCTGCTAGTTATTAAAATGGCGGGGCAGGGGCTAAATGTTGCATGCGGGAAGGAATTTGGCAAAATATTAGACACAAGGAAGACAGCCTTTTTTGCTTTTTTAAAACGTGAACCTAAATTTGAAATTGGCTCAAATTGATTGGCATTGTCAAAGATGAAAGGGAGTTTTGACCTTTTGAAGAAAAATGGGAATAAATATCATGGAACAATTTTTTCATCTCTTTGTTTGACATAAAAGTCTTGATCTTTACGAACGGAAAGAAAAGCGCCCCATGCTGAAAATCCCAGAACACCGCCAGATTTTCCACGTCATCAATGGTTTCTTGTTCTTTTCCAGCATGTTCAAGCTCATATACAAAAGACCATACAAAACCGCAAAAGCAGGGAAATTTCCAAAGGAGGCATCTTCAATCGTGTACCAGGTACAAATACCCCGTGGTACAAACACGGCTGCTGTTGTTGAAGAAACGGTAAAGCTGAACTTGTTTTTTTGTGGATTGGAATCGGGATTTGAAAGCGGAACTTGAAGGATTTCTGTAAAAGTACAGTCGAGTTAAAATTTTGAACAAAGTTTTGGGAGTTTTGGGAGCAGAGCATGCAAAAGAGGTTTCTCGAAGGGTGGCAGCGCCAGCATTCCTCCTCGTCAGCTTAAAAGGAAGAATAAAAGGCAGGCTGTATTATTGTTCCAGTGCTTTTGAAATGGAAATTGAAGGCTTTGGTTTTAGCTGTGATTAAAAAGCAACACTTTAAAAATTTTCCGATTTCGATTCGACCTCCTGCGTTTTGAAAATGTTTCGAGTTTACCAAAAAGCAGTTGTTCCTTTTGGAAATTACCAGAGGTCGTTGAAAAAACATGGAGGAATTAATGAAAATCCAAATCCAAGGGTTCAAAACAGGTGGCGCTGGTCCTCGTCCCGGAAACAGATTTTCCCCGGATTTGGTCCAGTTTCAAAGAGATGAGGAATTGCAGCTACATTGTCACTTTTTCCCGCATTCAAACAACAAAACATTTGGAACAAGTTTACTCTTTCAAATTAACATTTTAAAACTCTGATTACTCTGTTCTGCTCAGGCTTTAATTTTAAATATGCTAGACGAGTTTAAAAATGGATGTTTTTATAAAAATGAAATAAATTTAGTTGTAAACTAATGACAGTCTAAATTTTTTTATTATATTATTTTTATTTAAATTTTAAATAAAAGCTTGTTTAAACAGTAACACAAATGCTTATTTTGCATTTGACTTATGCACTTGATGCGGTCATACATTTTGCATTCCCTCTGGTTATGCATTTGTTGTTGAAAACAATTCAGAAAACTTACATGGCGGCAAATAAATTGAAATGAAAATGGTGTAACATGTGTACACTGTATAATGAACTACTTTGGTCTTTGCGGTAACACATTTTTTCAAAATATCCGTACACTGAAGATGAAGAGCCATTTACTCTGATAGTTCCAGATTCCAGAGTAAATTTCCTAGTTGGATCGCGAGTATTTTTAAAAAATCACAAGTTTAAACTTAACGTCTAAGATCATGTGACTTGTGAATGGAATCCATGTTATTCCAAACTTTCAAACGCGAGCATCATGCAAAAATTTCAATAGGTTTCGCACACATGCCACATACGCTCTTGGCGACAGGGTTTACAGCACACCGTCTTATTCACATTTTTCGGGTCACATCCCGCTAGCCACCTATGAGGGCTACAACTTTTTTCGCAACTTGAATGAGGAGTCTGGAAAATTTGAATAGGCATTATCACAATTGACAATCACGTTTTACCCTTTACTGTGAACTGTTCAGACAACTGTAGTATTAAAAGCTGTAACTAGGTACACTGTGCATGACCTTTATCGTATGTAATGTAGGTAGGAGGTATTTTTGTACGAGGGGCTCACCCAGGTTAGTAAGGTGAAGGGAAGCGTCCAGCCCAAATCAAAATGCCCCTCTGCAGAATCGGGGAGTGTACAAATGGTAACGAGTCCTACAAGCAACGCACCCATCCCGAAACTCCAAACGGAACTATGAACCAACAGCAAACAACAAACAGCCCAAGTTAAAATCAAAAAGTCAACATATCAAATAAATCCATCGTGATTCATTTCTATGGCTCACGATTCACGATTCATGATAACTTTAATCAATGTTGGAACGCGTAGGATATTCCTGACATCTCTATTTTGTAATTTGTTTTGTGTCCTCTCACGCAGTATTCTTCAGCATGCTGAGGCGGGAAAACTAAAGCTTCTATGTATCAAATTTTACTACACTCCAACCTTCAGCCTTGATAAACTGTAGCTCTGATTCTGATTCTGCTTCTGAGCTGATTAAACAAAATGAACTGATTACTGGTTACACATAAATGGAGCAAACTGCTAACTATATTCTATATTCTGCTACTTTTGAAGAGCTATTTCCGATATCAATAAATCATCTGTGCTTCTTTTCTAATTGTGAGACAAATTTACAAGGAAAACAAAACAAAAAGTTAGATAACATTCAAATCTTGACTCAATTAAATTATTGTCTTTGAATTTTATTGTTCATTCATGTTATGAATTGAAAAACCTTCATGTTGATTGTTGATACCTTCTCTGAGAATAAAACTGTTTACAATTTAAATAGCTTTGAATTGAATTAAACAAAATTGATTTTTTTTGTACATGCCAGCGCCACGTAGCGGGAAAATTTTCAAACTACTGGACTACTGGACAAGCTGATTACAAGAACAATTTGTACATGCCAGTACACAAAAGTGTCATGGTTTTATGTTTGATTACAGTACACAAGTTGAGTTTTGAGTTTGAGTTCCACCTAAATCAGGATTTTTATTTCCAACTGCACGTAAATTTTCACATTTTCCTTTGGATGTCCTGTTTGAAAGGATGTCTCCTTCTTTTTGGGTGAATTCCGATCCAACATGTTGAAACTGTTCCATGTTCAAAAAATTAGATTTTTCCATATTTTACAAAAGAAAAACATGAAAAACAAGTCATAAAAGATTCGCTGTCCTCAGTAATATGGGGGATTCTCAAGGGAATTGGGGGTCAAATATGAAAATTTTCATGTAAAAAGTATTCTAAATTCCAGATTCTAGATTCTAGAACAGTCATCAAATTTTATGTTTAGTCTGTAAACTGTAGACTGTAGACGCAAAGATAGAGTGACTTTTTTAAACATATGCCACTTTTTTACACATTTTATATTTTATCTTGTGCATTTTTCAAGCCCACGCTTGTTTTTGCCATTTTGAATTTGTACACAATTTTGGTTTTGTACTTTAATTTTTATCCAGTGTGCAAGAAAAGAGAAAATGCAACTCGTTTGATGTAAATTCCTGGTTTTCTTGGTAGAATTTTGAGAGAAGAGGGGTTAACTCGGTGGGGTGGATGGACTCATTGGGCCCACTGAAGACATTTTGTCCTTTGCTTTTCACATTTTCAAGTAATTGTTTTAGAACTGGAGAGGACCCGTTCCAAAGCTTGTGTTACCAGTTGTTCCATATACACCAAATTGCCCATAAACCAATAAAAAAATGACCCAAGGGTCAAAATTGGAGAAATAGTCTTATAGTGTGTTTATGTTTTACACAGCGTGTGTGTAGTGTGTAGATTATAGTTTGTGAAACCAATGTAAAGACAGTTGAATGCGAGTAGATATGACAAAGACAGTTTGAGATTTGAATGAAAAAGAGAGACAGAGACACGACCAATGGTCGCACTAGAGTAGAAATACAAAATTATACGGATGCAACCACCACGATTGTAGTAAAACATCGAGTTTTCAACTTGATGCTTTCAAATCACATTACTAAATCGACAGCATGAGACCCAATTCATCAAACCACACAAAACACAAGTAAATACCAACATTTGTATTTATGAATAATTACTCATTCAATATTAAAACAATGACCGTAATTCCAACGCAGAGTTCTCCATTTAGTCTCACAAAATGCCGAGGATTGAATAATAAATGATTAACTCATACGATTTGTTTATTCCTTTAAAATGGAAAAAATCGGTTTGCTTTGGAATTGGAATTCTAAATAAAATAATACAGAGAGCATAAATATTTAAAATGGATAAAATGTCGATTTTCTTCTTCTCTCTTCTGATTCATTTGTCATGAGCAGAACAGAGAAGCTCCGTGTGTGGAGAAGAGTGGAGAGTGGAGAGGGAAACGAAGGAAATTTCTACACTAGAAACAGAACTAGAAATAGACACAGAAATAGAAATAATACAAGTGGAAAAGTGGAAAATAAATGGAAATGTAAAAGTGGATGTGGAAATGGGAAACTCAAATTCGTCCTTTTGTATGAGGAACGAGTACTTTGCAAAGAGCTCCTCTCGTCGTCCAGCGCAGCGCTCGAGCAGAAGCGGAGAAAGAGCAGCTTTCAGCTCACTACACACTCCGTCCAACACAGACTTGAATCGAGGAAGGAAAATGTCAATCCTCGAGTCTCTCGCTTTGAACAAGAAGGCCGATTATTTGCACTTTTCCATTCTCAATTTCTTACACCACTAGTCAAATTTTATGCTCCATTTAAAAATCATTCTGTGGAAATGAAGCATTTAATTTTAATTACCGTTTTATCGTTTTTAATGTAGGAAAAATTTTTTATTTTGTTTTGCACCATTTTAATTCAAAAATTCAAATTTTAATTTCAAAACTCTCACTGATTTGGTACAATTTTTTTCTAAAGTCTAAAGCTCACGTTTAAAATTATTGACGGAGATGAAAAAAATGTGGAATAATTTCCTGTTAATTTCTAAATAAGTCCAAAAGACAATGGAATAAATGTTTGAAATGTTCTTCATTTTGTAAAAGGAAGCGGAATTTATGCGTTATTGTCCAATGCATACAAACGACACACAAACGTCATGATTTTACATCCTAATCTTTTCACATGCCTAACTTTGAAAATCAAGGAACAGGTAATCAGCTTGCCAATAATAATAATAATAATCATAATAAATCCTTTATTTACACACAAGATGCATTGTATGTACATAATAAAATTCAGGGATTGGAATGCATGCGAATCGAAATAAAATATATGTGAATCAGGGGGAAATTATCTAAATAAATCTTTATTTTTTATTTGAGTACACACGTCTGTTTTTTAAACAAATTGAGCACAATGCCAATGTGTATTTTATTTGAGTGTAGTAAAAGCAACAGTTAATTTGCATCTCCAACACTTGTTTCAGTTTAATGGACGTTTATCAAATAAAACTCTGCCAGCTTGCTTTTGCATCTAGAATCTAGAATGTAAAATCCACGTGTTTTTGAATGAATTATTCACAAGGACATTATTTATGCAACTTGGTTTCAGTATGTTTACTATTCATTTGAGATTTGAGACCCGTATTATTTGTGACTGTAGTTTCTCTCTCACATTTAACAAAAATCAACTTTCAATTGTAAGAAAAAATTATTTAGACGCTCTTAACATCTGTTGTCTATCAAGATGATGAAAACTGTTGGAGTTGGAGCTTTCGTCGGTTTTCTTTGCCTTGTAAATTTGGGTTTTGGGTTTCAAACGGCAAGAGACTGTAAATCTGCTTCCGAGTTTGGATCTGAATTTCAAGGTAAAAAATTAAAAAACTAATTTAATGGACAAAAGCATTTAAATATCTGTACAAAAAACACTGTAATTCTTAATTCTACCCCAAAACTGTCATGTTTTACACTTGTTGCCTCTATTTCTGCAGATGTGGTAGATGACGTGATTTTCTCGCCCCGTTTCAATCCGCGTTTAGGATGTGCGAATGAAACGTTTAAATGGCCAAACGCCACTCTGGTCTTCAATATCACCAAGGATTTCAGTAATTTTACCCTTTATTATAATCAAAACTGTTGAATAATGAACTCAATTTAAATCCTACTTTCACAGTTTCTCCCGTCACCAGATTTCTTTATATTTTTTGTGCACCTTTGTGTTTGTTCACAGGTGAGACTGAAATTTCTATAATTCGAAAAGGGATGAAAATGATTTCCGCTGACACGTGTATTAAATTTAGAGAAAAATTGGAGCAGGATAAATATCTGGATGTTGTTGAAATAACAAAGAATCCTACCGGAGGTCCGAGTGGGTGCGCAGCTCATGCGGGTCGAAAAGGAGGAACACAGCCTTTATTTTTGGCTGGTCCAGGTTGTATTTATCCGGGAGTTGTGGCTCATGAGCTGATGCACAGTCTAGGGATTCTGCACGAACACCAGCGACCAGGTCAAAACAATTCTGATTTAGAACTTACTTGTATTAAAAATTCAAATTTGTAACATTTTTCATGATTCTGCGTTGGTTATTTTTTTGTTGATTTTTTACACTTTTCACCTCTCATTTTTCGTTTATTTTCCTCTGTTTTGTGTCCAGATCGAGACAGCTATATTACGATTAACTGGATAAATATTCCAGAAAGTAAGTGACAGATCTTTACAAACCAAACTAAATTTTGTGGAATAATATTAAACCAACTTTTTCATTCGAGTTGATTGGATTCGACTAGACAAATTGTTATAAATTGTATACGAATATTTTGATTTTGAATTGTTGAATTTTTTTAGATGCAAAATTTGCTTTTAAAAAATATGACCCGTCATTCGTTTCCACCTTTGACCTTCCTTATGACTTTTTGAGCATCATGCACTATGCAAAGAATGCCTTTGCCATCGATTCATCAAAACCAACAATCACATGCAAGAAAATTCCAAATGCCATTGATCCTGATTTTGATTCTGACGCTGATTCTGACTATGAATGTGAATTAGGCCAATATGACGGTCTAACAGAACTGGACAAGGAGAAATTGAGGAGAATGTACAAATGTACACCAAATTCGGCTCACCCAAAACTTTTACTTTAAAAAGTGGGAAAACCTTTTCAGTTTCAGTTTTCATAAAACAAGAGTCAATAAATGCAAAGTTTTTGCAAGAAAATATCAAACGTAATCTTTGCTTTACGTTTACTATGCCTTTTATTTATTTTTACAAACAAGCTCATAAAGAAATCTCATCAAAACAATGCATTTCAAATCTCACACTAATATTTTTTAGCTCCACGGCAAAAGTACAAAAAGTTAAGAGTCAAGAGGGTTAAATCAACAACTCTTGTGAGAATCACTTTAGGCAATTTATGAACATTTAATTGAGCCCCGAACCGCTTGTTTTTATTTGTAGAAACCTCGCATTCATCTGCTGGTAGACGGTTTTAATTATTCATTCTTCAAAAGTGTTGTCAATTGCTGGATGTCGGAGAATGCAAAAGAGTTGTGCGGGTCAACTTGATCTAAGACAAAGTTCAAGAATATTCAACATTTCAAATAAATTTGCATTCGATTTACTCGGTAAAATCTTCCTGCTTTGACATTCGGCGTATACAGGCGACGTGGACAATGGAAAATAGACAATGGTCACTTAACAACGGGAGGGAATGTTTAAAAGCAATTGATCACAACAATAAAAATCCTCCACATTCATTCATTCATAAACATATCACAAGCATTTGCATTTGCATTGAAATAACGCAGGACCAATGACAAATGACTCGGTCAGTTTTCAATTGTTCTCATACTCTCTGCAATGTACAAAACTTGTTCAAACTATAAAATTTGAGACTCGAAACTCTTGATAAATTTTCAAGGCAGTCACTCTTGCCATAAATAATTTGTCACGTTGAGAATGGGCAAATCCAGATGGAGTTTCTCTCTGTGGGGGGTTTTCCATTGGATTATTTCCTTCCTTGTCTTTGGTACAGACGTAGAAAATTTCAAAGTTTTGGAACAACAATCCAAATCTAGATATTTCAATTGATCACATTTCCTCGGATTTTGCTGCATTTCTCTTTGTTGATTTATTTATTTATTTGTGGTTGTAGACGAATCTATATTCACCTTGTTTGGCGCTCAAGTCCTCCGCGTGAGTTCACTATCTCCATCACCATCAACACCTGCACCCAAAATTTCAACCCGGCTCACACTTTCTGTTTGTCAGCAGAGAACTGAATTCTTCAATTCAAAAGTTATTCAAACTCCGGTGAAAACAGGGGCAGAATTACTCAAAGGAAATGGACAAAAACCAGAAATCGGTTGTGGCTGGTTTGATTTTGGATCCGGATCGCAAATAGTCTACAAAACATGTGGAGAACTTGGACGTGGACAAGAGACAATGGAAATGGGAGAGAAAGTAGAATCAGAATCGTCAGGAGCTGGTGACACCTCTTTAAAAATACTTTTGAACAAAATTTCTTTTATGATTTTCTCTTATCCAAATAAATCAAGTAATAATAATATTATTAATCCTGATGCAGGGAGAATTATTGGAGGTCAGGATGCGACCAAAGGTCAGTTTCCGTCAATCGTCTCAATGGGAACATTTCCGCCGCCAGAGTCCGGTTCCACAAAACTTACTCACTTTTGTGGTGGGATTATTTTAGACAAGGAATGGGTAAGCCTACAGTGTTTGACCTTTGACCTCTGACCTGATAAAAGCAACAAAACAAAAGTGCTTCCTTTTTGTTTTTATTTTTCATGGCATTTTTAACAACTTCAAAAAGGGACGAGACATGTCAAATGCTGAATGATGATGATGATAATGATGCTGAATTGTGTGGAAAGTGGATAGTCGTTATCGTTATCGTTAGAAGGCGCTCATGTGTTTGCATTTTGTATGAACAGGTCCTGACAGCTCAGCACTGTTTTGGGAATTTTCCTACAGATGTCGCCGTTGCTGGAGAACATCAAGGAAGTGTCAATGAGAGCACAGAACAATACGTCAACATTGTAAAATCCCGGGACCCTCAACAGTAAGTGACCAAACCGGAAACCAAGCCAATTCGGTTGAATTCACTTATTTTCACACCTTAATCCAGGATTTGATACAACTTGCAATCCAATTCAAACCAAACCAATCACGTGAACCCATCATTCAACAAAGGAAAATCATAATTTCTATAAATGTGTTCACAGATTCAACGGCTCAGATTACCTTTTCCATGACATTGCCCTGGCCAAAGTCTCACCGCCCTTCACCTTCAATGAATTCGTGCAGCCCGCCAGCTTGCCCCCCGCAGGCTATGAACCATCCGGTATAAAACTATTTGTATTTGTTCCGGTTCAGCGTCATTTACTCTTTTTATGTTTACGCCAATTTAATTCAGCGACATTTGATTTTGCAAAATTTACTTGTTTTCCCATTTAAAATGTAATTTTCCATCTGAAATTTTTCTTTTGTTTGATTTGGAACAGGAACTCTGGTGATCGCGGGTTGGGGGTACACCAAAATTTTCAATTCAACTTCAACGGAGGGAAACGGATTGGGAAATCGGGATGTGCCTATGCCACCCAGAGGAGAAACAAGTGACATTTTACAGTTCACTCCGATTCCAATAGTTCCAAGTGCCGAGTGTCGCGCGGCGCTTGGGCCAAGCGGTGGTGCACCAAATCATGTGTGTGTCGGATTTCAAGACGGCCATGCCAATTCTTGTAATGGAGACAGCGGTAAATTTAAATGTGAAGGAGGAATTTTCAACTTGTTTTGAATGGCAAATGAGACAAACTATCAACTTTTAATCCGTTGTTTAAGAGAGGCTATAAAATTCTGGACATTTGTACTTGTATGCGTAATTTTCAGGCGGTCCACTTTACGACACAATTGATGGCAAGGTGACTGTTGTAGGCGTCACTTCTTTACTAGCAACCCTGAACTGTTCTGAGCCGGGAAAACCCAATACCTACATGAAAGTCTCATTTCCGTACTATATTGAGTGGATCAAAAAGACCATGGAGGAAAATTCGTAGTACAGAGTTCCAATTTAGTTTCAGATACAGAATTATTAACTTGTATAGACTCGCGTCACATTGTGGTTTTTATAATGTGCGAATTACCAGATTAAAACATTTCCCCTTTCATCATGTGTTTTTCCTCACAGCCGTTGCTAACCCAGCATTCACAAATCTAGTTATTCCAAGTTAAAAACGGTGAAATTTTTGAAGGCATTTATCTGTCATATATTTGGTCGTGAAAATTTCAAAAAAATGAAAAGTCGCCATTTTGAAAAGTTGAAAAACTATTCCGACTCAGAATTTTACGCTGATTTCAGTGGTGCAACTCATTTTTCTCTAGGATTTCCTGTTGACCTGCAATTTGACCTCAAAGTCATGGAAATTTCAATGAAATTGACCTTTCGAGGTCAATAAAATGAAGGAACCCGCGCATTCGGGAAAATGACCCACATATTCGTAATCAGCACATTGAAATCTATCGATTGGTATAGGTTTCATTAAATTCCCGATTGGGCACTTGGTGGAGCTCCATTGTTAGTTAAAAATTTTAGTTTTAGAAAAAACTGGTGTTTTTGGTCCATATTAGGATATTTTAGCAATACTTGTGTATGTAGCTGAAACCTGACAATTTTAGCCGCATTTGGCTATTTTACGCAAAAATTGGCAATTTAGTCCAAAAACTAGCAAATTTAGCTTAGTTTATTTTTATTCATCTACAAAAATTTATCACTAAAAAACTATTTTAGTTTAGTAGTAGTAAACATAATGGCCATCATTCACTTTGCTAAAATAGCTACTTTAGGCTAAATTAGCTATTTTAGAGCCAAATTAGCTGAATTTGGACTTAAACAGCTACTTTTTAGACTAAATGAATTTGGAGCAAGGATGTCTAATTGTAGGCTTGAGAGACAAAAACTAAGCCATTTTAGCCAAAAATTGTTTATTGTAGCCCAGATGTATAATATTTTATAGCTAATTACCCTACTTTCGTTGCGTGGTGGTAAAAAATAAATTTTGGTAACCATTCAACCATGAAAAAATTCGTTATCGTCTTAATTATACAGCATACCGAAAATTCATCAAATTTGGTGAGATAGTGGTTAAAATATGGGAGGGGCGAAATCTGGTAAAGGGGGTTTGGTGTGAAACTTGAGAAATGACCAAAATTACTCGATGTTTTATCATTTGAGTATTGAAATTTAAAATTAGCCAAATTGTTGCCGTGCGCAGCATAATGTTACAGAATGTGGCACATTCTTTAACATTAAGCTGCGCATTAGGAAAACTTGGCTAATTTTAAATGTCATCTCTTGTTTATCATTTTCATCATTGAGCGACAGATTCTGAATCTAAATGTGGAATGTATGAATTTATGAAAAGGCTGAGTATGAAAAACCAGAAAGGCGAAGCAACATCAATGCGTTCAAGAAGAATTTGATGCTGATTGCCAAGCGTAATCTTTTGTTTCACACTAGAAAGTCCTCTTGGGAAGAAGGAATCAACAAATTTATAGACATGGTAAAAAATCCGATTGTTACAAAATTTTAATTTATTCACATCTTTTTTTGTACTGTGGGAAATGCACCATGTACAAAATTTTACAAAGGTTTTAATGTTTTGCTATTACTTTGCTAAAAATTGTAGCCCCACCACGAAATTCGTCAATATTATGGCGGCATGCCCACTAAGTCAGAAATACCCTTGGGTCTTTTAGCAGTCTCTAATCTCACTTTAAACGAAGCACCGGACTCTTTGGACTGGCGTGACTCTGGCGCTGTTGGACCCGTTAAAAATCAGGTAAAATAGCGCGCGGTTTTTGAAAATATTACTAATTTTCATAATTTTTTTCCACCCAAAAAGAAAAAGAAAAACCGTGAGCAAAAATGTTCCTTTTTTATTAGCCAAAACCCAATACTACTACTAATTTTAACGTTGTGCGGTTTTTTTGTGCAAGGGTGCTTGCTCTAGCTGCTGGTCCTTTGCATCCAACGTTGCGGTTGAAGGAAATCAAGCAATAGTAAGTGGAAACCCAGTCGTTTCTCTGAGTGAGCAAGATCTCGTGTCATGCTACAAAAAGCATGTCGTAAATCATGTTTAAAATGGAAAAACCCATTTCGAAAAAGTCGTGCATCAGCTGGCTTCGTTCCAGGATTGCAATGGAGAATTTCAATGGAACGCCCTGGACTACATTAATAAAAAAGGGGTCGCCACTAAAGGCAGAATATCCATACACTTCCGGTTCAGGGCGCGCTGGACGCTGTAAGAAAACAAGGCAGAAGTGTGCAAAGGGTTTGACTTATACTAAGGTGTCACAGGAGAGTGAGTACAAGGCAAATTGTGCCAAATATGGACCATTCACAGTCTCTTTGTGGTATCATGACGACATGACGCGACAAAAAAGCGGGGTGTATGACGGAGCTTGTGGCTCAGATGCAAATGGAGGTAATTTTCAAACAAAACGAATTTAAATTAATTATTTTATTCACTCTTGAAATTTGATATTTGTTGGCCAGAAGAAATATTATTTGTTTTCAATTTCCAAATCCAAGATGGCCACGCTATTGGAGTCGTTGGCTATGGAAAGGAAGATGATCTCGACTACTAGATCATCATCATCAAAAACAGTTATGGTCCCGATTTTGCTGACAACGGCTACATGAAAATTCGGGCGGGTGTGGACAAATGCGGTGTGGAGTCATATATTGGCGGCGTTTTTGTCACCACTCTCCCGCATCAAAATTGTAAAGCCGTATTCGGGTGGGATAATACACTTAGTTTCAGCTGAAACTTTCGGCAGAATTTTT
>JAQGBH010003104.1:0-21207 GCA_034698265.1 Sminthurinus aureus | reverse complement strand
TATAAAATACAAATGGTATTTTATAGGAAATAGGAAATATTATAAAGTGTAAACCCATTAAGTCTTATTTGTGAATTTGAAAGAAATAAATATACGTCGCGGTGAAATAAACGTACGACGTATATCGAGAAAATATAGAAATTAGTTGTGAGTAAAGAGAAGGGAGAAGAACATTATTATCATCATTTATAAGTGTGTTTGAATTGAATCATCATTGAATATTGGACTTGTGATATAATAATTATAGTTTTTATCTTCCTAATTTTATCACATCATAATTTTCAAGTTCATGAATTGAAGTGTGTTTTGGGTGGAAATTTCTCGTATAATTAAATCATTTCAATCGTGATTATTATATGAGTGGTGCCTTCATGACTGTTTATTTAATGTAATAAATAGTTGTACCATCTTATGTAGTCGGGAGCATTTTAAAGGCATGTAATCGCTACAATTGAGTAGCTGGAATCTGTACTATTTACTGTATTGTACTATGCATCAAGAAATGGAATGGTAATGGTAAAAATAAAACATCCAGCTTCATTTCATTGATGATTTCTTTTTAGTCCATTAGTCTCCACAATCCAATCCGAAATAAAATAGTATGACAAAAACTTTCTCTGATTTTCATGTGCCTTTTGTATCTTGTCCTCTTTTTTGGAGTACGAATTATGAGTTACGAATGTTTGTGATGTTTGATGTTATGCAAAGTGCAAACAGTTGTGAGCTGTTTTAGACATTCGATTTCGCAACTCGGAATTCAGAATGCCACATGCCACACGATGTCAGTCCAGTCTGAAGTCTGAAGTCTGAAGTCTGAAATCTAAGAGACAAAAGAGAGTGATTAAGTTTTGTTGACATAGAAACCAAGTAGTTAAAAAATGTTTCCTTGTTGTTTAATGCATTACGTGGTAATAAGTGAAGGGGTAAGTGTGGCAAATCAATACTATACAATCAGGGATCAGGGTTCACGCCATGCCATGTGATAAATGATAATGTAATCCTATATAATTGATTTTAGATTTTAGATTCTATACACAATACATGAAACCGGTGCAGCTAAAAAACCAGAAACCCAAAACCCCAAACGTTGAAAGAAACACTTGAAACTTGAAGCTTTCAAAGTTTAAAATAATTGATAATACGGATTAAAAAATGATTTCGTCGGATCAAGTTGCTCAACAAGAGGATTCCAATTCAAAAGAAACCCTCATAAAAAACGTAAGACAAAGATTGAGCCGTCAACCCAATCGTCAAGTTATGGTTTATGCTCAAAAATTCCAGTTTATTCCGTTTTCAATTTTACTGTGCTTTCATTTGCTTATGTTTTGAAAATTTAAATATTCAATGGTTCTCTGTTCTGTTTTACTTTCTACAGCTACGCTCAAAACTTGAAGATTTACTTGCTGAAAATGATAAATTAAGTTACGATTTATATCTTTTTCATTGGCTGAGGGGTAAGCACATTTCATCTGTGCAGATATTTGATTTTTAATCAAAATTCAACAGTACCAATTTTGGATTTTATATTGCATGACGCCCTGTACTTTGTACTTTGTACAAGTTTGAAATTTCCATGAAATTTGAAATTAAATGTAAAAATTATGAATCTCTTGTCTATTTAGGATGGAAGATGAACGTGGAGTCCACCGAAAAAGCCATAAGAAATGCAAGTCCAGACTCTAGACTCTAGACCACAAATTCCAAATTTTACTTGAATAGAACTTGGAATAGCATGAAAGTTTTATGATGATTTTCGGTTTTGTTCATTATTTATTTTTGATTTCAGTCACTGAAATGGCGCCAAGAAAAAGGAATGGACGAGCTGGCTAACTCGGAATATCCAGAAGATTATTCTAATTATTTTAGTTTTCAACATCTCAAAGGCAAAAATGGACAACTTGGTAAGTACTTCAACTTAATTTTACACCTCATGTCTTTGTACAGATTACAGAACACAGAAACAAAAACTGCTAGGAGTTAAGATGAAAGAATGTGATAATCGATAATCATCACTGCATTAAAATTCCATCTTTGAAATTTGAATAATTTGTTTTCCAGTTGTACTTTGGCCACTCGGTTCTTGGGACGTCAAAGGTTTCACTGATAAATACGGAACTCAAGCTTTCATTAACTACGTGCTCCAAGAAAACATGAAAAGAGAGCAAAAACTGATAGCTCACACACTAGAGCTCCAAAAGAAAAGAGCACAAAATCCAGATTCAAATTCAGAGTCTGCTGAAGACGGCAAAAAGATTGAAGGAATCACACTCGTCATCAGTGGCTCTGGATATTGTCGCAAAAAATCTCGATTGTTACAAAGTAAACGTTAATCTTTAATCTCTCACGTCAACTAATGTTTTTACTTTTGACTTTAAAATATTAAATATTATCACGGCTCTTGAGTTCCCAATTTCAACTGAGGACAATGGCAATGCAAAACGAAAAAAACGTTTTACTGCATTAGTTTAAAATTTCCTCACCAACTAAAAGAATTGGCTGTATGTGCACACTGTAAGCCAATACTACAAATGTATAAATGGTCAATGCATGGTAAATGCATTTTTTTGACCTCCAGTGCAGTAGCTTGCATTCTACATTCTATGCATTTTAGTCATCGCTTCTCGTTCATTAAATCTTTAGCAGACCATACAATTAAATGCTGCAACATCCCGTTATCGCTGCTGAATATATGCAGTACTCGGCGCTGAAGCAATGCGTTGCGTATGGAAACTTTTGGTAAAGCCAATATTTTCAGTTTGTTGGCAAATATGTTAACATACTGCATTGCAATTTGCAAATATTTTTCATTTTGCATTGTCGGTCAGTTGGTCAGTTGGTCAGTGCAAATTACAAATTCAAGGGCCTTAAATATAAAGTTTAAAAATATTTTTCAAAATGTTTTTTATGTTTTACTATTTATTTCA
Source organism: Sminthurinus aureus (assembly GCA_034698265.1). Classification (NCBI taxonomy): domain Eukaryota; kingdom Metazoa; phylum Arthropoda; class Collembola; order Symphypleona; family Katiannidae; genus Sminthurinus; species Sminthurinus aureus. The sequence continues at coordinate 18,283 of JAQGBH010003104.1, read as the reverse complement.
CAGCCATAAAGACGGCGATAGACATTGCAAAAATTATTAATGTCAACTTTCCTCAAAGTGTTGACAATCTCTACTTTATAAATGGTACTAGAAACTACAAACTAAAAACTAATAAGAACTTTACTAACAACTCAAAATACAACAATGATAATAATAATAATAATTATTAATTATTATTTTATTTTATATTATGTGGGGTTTTAGCTAATTTTTACTTTTTAATCTAAATCCTTTTTTGATTTGTCATTTGTCTACAGTAAACAAATTCTTTTTGATGATGATGAAGATGATCCAACCGTTCATAAACGTTCCTCGACTTGAGATATTTGACAGTGAAGAGAAATGGAAGCCGATTCTCCACGAGCTCGTTGACATTGATCAACTTTCCGCTGAATTTGGTGGGTTGGAAGTCGAAATCGAAACGGAAAAGACAGCTTCTTCCTCTTCAATACCATTAGCAACTGATGAGAATAGTAATAATAACGTGTCATAAATATTGTGAATTTGCAAATTGTTCATCCATTTGGTTTTGTCTCGTCTGGTGTCTGGTTTTCACCTTTATTCTATGACGATTGACGATCTTGTGTCTTTTGTGTGCCAATTCAATTACCAAAAGAAATTCAGGGAAAGTAATAAAATTTTCTGTTTTACACCACGTATTGAATTGCCGGTCAATCATTCATTCATTTATTTTACCTACAGACTTTGAGTTTTGAATGAAAAGATTTTCAGAAAGATTCCCAATTTCCAATTTCCACGTGTATACAAAACCATTACACGGCTCACATTAAAAGTTTTGCTTTTTACTTTTTAAATTCTGAATTTTAAATCATCCTTCCGTCATAAAAACGTGTAATGTACAAATTAAAGCGGATTCTTTCATTTTTCATGTTTTCCCATCTCCAATTTCCCATCAGTCATCATTTTCAAGTATCAAAAGTGTCAAGTGCCAATCTTTAATTTTAACATGAGAATGAATGGCCACCGTGAAAATCCTATTAATTAACATTGTTATTGTTATTGCTACGAGTAAAGAGTAAAGAGTAACGAGTAGCCTATTACATTTTACACGCATACGAAATACAAATTGAAATTATTGTGAACTGCGAGCAAGTGAAAAGGTAATTGAAACTAGTTTCATTTCCACGTGGTGGAAGGAAAATTGGAGTTTTACTAATTAATTATGCAATTAGCGTTTCAGCGTGTAAACAGTAAACAGAAAACAGAGTACACGCACAACGCACATTCCTTTACGCAACTAAACTAGAAATTTAAAAAACCAAACGCCTATAATTTGCAGCTCAGTTCAGTGTTTCCAGTACGTGACTGTCAAACCAAACGTCAAGCAGAAATGTCAAAAGTCGTTTTTCTATGAACTTTGAAGCATGAAGCATGACACATGATGTGATGTGATTTGATATGATTTGATTATGTCGTGTATGTCAAGTCCAAAGCTTTAAGTCTGCTTTTTTACTTGTCACTCTTGTCAGGGGAAGAACAAGAAACATCAAAAATCAACAAAATATCCATATTCCTACTGTATTTTGTCTGGTGTGGATGAACAGATTACAAATTGATTTTCATTTTCATGTAAAAATGTGCGACTTTTGAGTTTTGACATGTGTTTATTTTGCAGTAATTATTATTATTTCGTCTTTGGTGGTAAACTGATAATTGGACATCACCGTCGTAGAGATTCCAACCCCCAATTTCTATCAAAGACTCAAGTCTCAAGGCAAAAGATGCGTTGTGATTTTTGATTTGACTGTGCGTTTTACTTTTTCCTGTGCGTTCTGCGTTGTGCATTTTATGCGTGAGGGAATGTCTCGGAACTCGGAACACAAGGGCGAAAGTGACAATTATTGTCGAATGTAGAATTTCAAATGTCAAATGTCAAATCAATGTTTGTTTGTCTTTTTGACAAGACATGAACAATGAGCACAAATTTCCATGTTTACATTAAAAGTCACAGATCACACGCATTATTTTACCCCACTTCCGCTAAATGCTCAATTTTCAATTACAATTCTATTGTAAATTGTAATGCGTAATTTGAAGCTTGTAATGTAATTTGTATTTAATTGAGTGGACAGTGGACACATTTTAAATTTTAAGGTTCATATTCCTATTTCCAATGTTTAACTTTGAAATTTCAAATTTCAAATGCCAACTTCCGTTTCTCTGTTTTGTCTGTCTTTTCTCTTTTTAATAATAATTAATAATTAATATAAAACATGAAAATGAAATTTTCAAAGGACGAGCATCAAAAAGTCTGATGAAATTTTTGAAGAGAAATCATTCAAAAATATTTTGTTTGAGTTTTGAGTTTTCAAGTGTTCAGTGGTGAATAATGTATAAGGGAAATTTTATTCCCGTTCACCGTTGACTGTTTCACCGTTTCACCATTTATTTCACACTTTATTCCATTCGGGATGGAATCGTAATAAATCACCGTTACTTAAATATGTATCGTAAACATCGTAAACAATACACGATACAGAGCAAATGATGCATATTGCACATGACAATTTCTACTCAATTAATCAAACAGAGAGCAGAAATTCATACCATATTCTCAATTCTCATATCATCACAAAACACAAAAGGTGTGAATTATTATTCTTTGGTCGTAATTTTCCTACCTTTTAATCCGTAATCCGTAATTCTTAATTAGGGATTCGAGACATGAAATATTCCAAGTTCGAAGCTGTCTCTAAATTACTCTGTGTACTATGTGCAAATGCAATGTGATCGTTGATCATGTGGTGACTAGTGATATGATAATTATTTTATTATTAAGAAGACACAAATTACAAAGTTGTGGTGGTTTGGTTGTGGTTCTGTCTGATTTATTGTTTATTCAACAAATAAATTTTCCTTCTGGTTTTGATTTTGATTTTGATTTTGAACTTGTTAGTTTTCAGCATTCAGCATTTTCTCATGCCTCCAAACTCAAAGCTCCAAATTCGAACATTGAACTACACAATACACACTCCACACTTTTCTCACTGCCACGAGCCCGTGCGAAATACGTGCGCTGTGTAAAATATACAATGTGTACGAAATGTAGAGAAAAAAAGAAATTTTGGGTTTAATAAACATAAAAACAGAATTCATCTCACGTTCTCTTTCTACATTCTACTCTGTACCTTCTGCGTCCAACATTACTCACTAACAAACTGTTCACTGTTCACTCTCGCTCTCGTTTCGTACAGAATACAGACAGAATGAAAAGAATCTGTACAATTAATATGGAAAATATAAAATACATATTATTATGATACACACCTTTATCTTTGCCTCTGTCTTTGTCATTTCTACCTTTAGCCCTTTGCATTTTCCATGTGAGGAAATAATTGTGATGCACTTATGTTTTGTGCGCATTTTAAAAATGACCCCTGCTGAATGCTCATCTTGAGTCTTGAGTTTTGAGTTTTGAGTCACCAATTAATTTTACACCCAAAGTAAATAAAATTAGCATTTTTGAAAAAGTTATTCAAGCTTTAGGAGGATTTTGTGTTGGCGATCGGCGATCAGCTGTTGTATTGGCAATTGGCTCGCACATCAATCAAGAATCAAGCGTCAAGCAAGTCAAGCGGAAAACCGGAATTTTGCATTAATATTAAACGCTATACATAAATGCCTATTTTTCCAATTAAAAAGGAAAAAGATGATACATTTATAATACATGATAAATTTGTTCATCGTGCAACGATCAATAATCAATACTCAATAATTAATACTCAATACAATGCCTGAGCTCGAAACTCTGAAGTCTGCTGTATACAAAGTAAAAAGTTGCATGTAGAATGCTTGAGCTTATTTTTTCCACTGCTAATTGTTACAGTTGGTCTCTTCATAACTTTGTCTCAGTTTACCAAAGGATAAAGGAGTGTTGAGAGAGAGGTGGCGATGGATTTAATTTAATGAAAACGGAATCGATGGGAAATCAAAGTTGATCCCCTGAGGTGAAGTTTAAATGTTTAAGTTTGACGATTGTCGATGGATTGAGGTTTGAGAGCTGAGGATTGAGAAAAGGGAGAAACAAGTTTTTCAGCATGAGCAATAATACATAAGCAATATGCAATTCTAATTCGTCATTTTACACTCTTTGTTTCTGCCTGTCATGAAGGTATTTAAGTCTTTTACACTTTGACGAGTACTTTAATCTTGTTGCATCTACAATCTAAAATGTATGAAGAACGGATTATGAATGTACATAAAATGACCAATATTCAAGTTAAATTGAGTTTATTTCTTGCTTTTTTCCCCTCTATTCTTCACTAATAGTCAACAGATCAGTTGATAAACTAGTTCTATTTTTTACTTGCACTGTCTCGTCTCTCATCTCGCATCTGTCTCTCCATTCCTGATTCATGATCTTATTATCAACTTTATCTACTAATGATGTGATAAAGTTGAGTTTAGTCGAGTTTTTCTCATCCGTCTGTCAATTTTTTACTAAATGTCTTTATTTTTGCAATGCTCAATGTTATAGGAATTGGAAGAAAGGCGGTCATTACTTTTGATTTTTGGTCTTTTAGTTTTAATTATGTGCATATCTAATGCAAATTAACTAGTGTAAAAAATGCAGACTGACTGTGACTATGAGAATCAAATTTCCCCTTCTCTTCTTTTGTTTTAAGCATATGTATTGTATATTGAGTATTGAGTATATGTGTTGATAAAGTCATCAAATCTATTGGCCTTTGAGTTGGCACTCCACTCTTGACTATTGAATGAGCTGTGTACTGTGTACTGTATAGCTTGTAGTTGTGCTTTGAGCTTTGAGCTATGAAATAAACCATGCCAAACGAGTCTCGATTTTATTCGTCAGCACATCATCATAGGATTAAATTAAATGACAAAAAAACTACAAGAGGGATACACAATACACAAAATCCACAACCACCTGCTGTGACACTTTTACTATAAATCCAATCCCATCCCATCCAATTTGATTCATTTATTGGATTTTTGTCATTCATTCATATTCATTTGGTCATTTGATATTTGATATTCATTTAATATTGACTACAGTTATTACCATTTATTTATTTGTACATGGATAATCGGATTGGATTGGATTTTGCATTTATTTATTCATTTTTTTGCTCACTAATAATCACAAGTATTCAAAAGTTCTGATGCCAATGTCCTCTATTTCCCTGTCCTGTGCAACTAGTAAATAGTAAATAGAGGACATATTCAATGTTCATGTTTGGTTTGTTGTTTGTTTAAGTTCAAAGTCAAGGTAGAAGAGACAAAATGTACAGTTTAGAGTTTAGAGTTTACATGGTTTAAAAAGGTGTAATATGGTGAAATATAAAATATAATATACCTTAATCAATGAAACCTTAACACGTCAACACGTACTTTCAACTGTACAAGTGTTTGAATGAGAAAATATTTTATTTTATATTGTAATAAAATATGATTAGCTTGATGTGTAATAATAATAATGTAAGAAATATGTAATATAATATGCTTTTAGGGGAAAATGAGAGGAATTTGACACACTTTCATATAATTTTATATTTTGTATTTTACATTTATAAGGAACACAGAATGCAGAAGAGTCTGGACTCTAGAGTGATTTTGATCATACTACATGATTGTAGGTGTGTCATAAGTTTACGTATCTCATCTTTTTCTTTTTTTGTGTGATTCATTTGGTATTTTTCATCAAAAAATTCCCATTCATTTAATTTCATTGCCATGTTTCTGTCTCTTGTGTCTTGTCTTCTGTCATCGATGCGATGCAATTCTGAATTCTTCATTTTGGCAAAAGTTGGCAGTAAAAGGGAATTCCCAATCTTTATCTCTTTCTCTTTTCTGCAGTCCATTGTCGTTGTTCTGTTCGTTGTTGGTTGAGGTCGGTCACTGCATCGATGCAGTGATCGGCATTGCACAACACACAACGTACAACATAATTTATAGATCCGTCTTCATCTCCGCGTTCATTCCAATTTCCAATCCAAATGTAATGAGAAATCCACTGACTCACTGTTTCTGTTGCTGTTATTAAATTCATAAATTTTGTTCTCATGTTACACAAATTCAATTTTCAGTTTCTTATTTTTTGCACGAATTGAGAATTGAGAAAGGCTTTTGACTTTTTTTTCAGATAACGAGTAACAAGTAACGACTGTCGACTGTCGAGTAACGATAAACGAGAGTAAAAAGAAAAAGAGCAATAGTAACATTTTTCGCAAAATCATAAAAATTGCCAAACATGGTTATTGGTTCTAATGGATTTCAAATGAACGAAAAAAGGCAAAGCAGAGACGGAGGTGTCATGTAATATAGAATATAGAGCAAAAAGATCATTCAGCATCGAGCGTCGAGTACAGACAAGAAAAACCAGGCCGACGACTTCAACTGTTACTCCAGAATCAAGGAAATCGCAATTGACTACAAAACACAGACTAGAAACTACTGACTACACAGATGACAGATGACAAGTTAATCACTGTTAATGCAACAACAGACAACAGAAAGGACGGAATTTTTGGAGTTTTTATGCATCAGTCAACTTAAATAATCTGTAATATCTGTCTTTGTTGTGTCTGTCTCTTCTCTGTCTCATTTATTTCCGTGTTCAGTGTTCAGCGTTATTACGTTTGTTTTGGTTGTTGATTGTTGTTTTCCTTGCTGCTAAATGCTAAATGCTAAATCTTTGATTAAAATTACCGGGTCGAAGTTCCTCCATTCAACTTGGTTTCAATTTCATTTCACTTTTTCTTTCTTTCTTTCTTTCTTTCATCATCATGTCATCTTGTATCTTGATTCTTGTGTTTCGTTTGTACAGTCTCATACAAACAGATTTTGCATACGCAATCAGAAAAATAATTACCATTGTAATAATAATAATGATGATTGTTGTGCTTGTACTACATAGTTTAGTTTGGTAAAAGCACTGCTTATAGTGTATGCTGTATGTTGTGTGTATTTTGTACATGTAATATGTATCATTTGAAGTATTGGAGCAGAATGATAATAATTACAATGCATTGTAAAATGTACAGTGACGATTGTGCACATTGGTGCATCTGTGGAAATGATATTATTAATTATGATGATGAGGACGTCACTGATTCTCATTGATGATTGGTGATTACACCTATATTTATGATTATGAGGTTGCTTCTGCTTTTGCTTTTGCTTCTGATTATGCATATATATATACTTATGGTGCATGCGTAGAACATTGATATCTAATATCTAATATCTTGTTGTTCTTGTGACTTGTGAATCATCCCATCAATGAAGACCAAAGACAATGGAAAGTGTCGATGTAGATGAAGATACAATGGATATAGATATACGGATTTAAATGTAAATTATAAATTGTAAATTCATATTGCATCCACAATCCACGATCCACGGGTAAGCCGTAAGCAGAAAAGAGGGTACACATGCCAAATGATAATCTGAATGAAAAATGAAACTACGTGTTGTGTGTTGTATACTCAAAGAGTGTATAAAGTATAAACAACCAATGACTTGAAGTGACTTGAAATGAATTGAATTGCATGAGAAGCAGTAATTTGTGATGGTGGAAGCTACTACAAAGTGCAACTTAGAACTCCAACTCCAACTACTCGTACAAGTCGACAGCCACCTTACTTACTTTGCAGCCACTATAGTCACTACTGACTACAGCTTCTTGATATCATTTGACACACATTAGAATGATAATCGAATTATATCAACAAGGACAATAAAATATAATATAATATATGTATGTGATGAATAATGGTGAATAATGAATTGGAATAACACGAGAACATACGAGGGAAAATAATTCACATGCAAAATACCATAATGTAGATGTATCATGTATCGCAAGTCTCAAGCACATTATTCGTAAACTGTAGGAATGATGAATGATATAGATATAAAATATAAATTACATCGCATCGCATCAAGTAAAAGTACGAGACGCAAAAGAGCAGTTTAACTAATTTGATTCTTGATGAAACTTCCTTTGTGCACTGAACACTGCACGCGCACCTGTAACCTGTAACATACGTTGTAACTTGTAACGGATATGCAGTTGTAATATCTGTAGACCCAGTACAATGTACAATGTACAACGTACCCGTAGAATGTAGAATATATAGTTGTCAGCACATATCACGGACTGTCTACAGTCTACAGAGACAAGTTAGTCACTTTAACATGTAACATATTATTATAATGACACAACACTACACAAAATGGTTAGTTAAACTACACAATACACAATATCAGTAATTCTCATACTCAAAGCTCAGAGCTCAAAGCTCCAAAGTATTCACTTACAACTTACACCCATTAATTTCCCTCCCAATTACTCGTTTCCCTAAACAATAAAAAAATAAAAACACAATAAATATTAAATAAAATACATTGTCATTCCCATTCATTTATTTAAGTATACCGTAATATCAAATACTATATATTATATCTTGTATCAGTAATCAGTACTGAGTACTCTCAGTTTTATTTGAATAATTATTATTATTTAATCATCTTTTAGTACAGTGAGAAAAAATATAAATCTCAGGATTGTTTATACTTTATATAGTTCATAATTCCATGTAAAAACAACATCATAGATTTTATCCATTTCATGACGTCTCAAGTTTCTAGTCTCAACACGTTTCAACCTATTATTATTCTACACTCAATATAATATATTGTGATGCATTATATTTCCACATTTGAGACAAATGAAATGAAATGTGCACTCCATATTATTATCAGTACAAAGTACAATAGTTGATTGTGGAGCGAGATGTAGTGTGTATTGCAAAAGTGCAACAGAGGTGCATTCTCAATTGTCAATTGTCATGATATCTTGTTTGATGTTTGATGCACAACTTACCCACTGACCACTGACCATTGTGAACTGTGACCATTGACCGATAGCAATAAATCAGCGCCTTATCTTATCTCTGTACACTTTGTACTGTCGAGACAGAATGACTGAATGCTGAATGTTAACAAAGATACATTTTACATGTTACAAACCAGTTTTTCTATTTCTATTTTTTGCTGTTTAATATTCACTACTCCCTTATTTTTTTCTCCTTTTTGCTTATTATTTATTACTTCTTCTATTTTATATTTGTTTTTTGCATTTTGCTAAATGCTAAATGCTAAAAGGTGTGGAGTTTAAATTTTGTGAATGGTTTTACTTTTCACCATTTTTTATCATCATACTTTTCCAATCCAATATCCAATGTCCAATCGGAAGAAATTACTAGTAGTATTTTCTCTCCACGTGGTACTTCAGATTTGTAGCCCACAGTCCGTTTTCCATATTTGACAGTAATTTGACCTTTTGACGGTAGACTCACCCCAAAACTATTGTTTTGTTTTCAAACTTCAAGTTGTCTGTTTGGAGTTTGGAGTTTGGACTTTGGGCAAGTGACAGAGAAGAAAGAAGACAAAAAACAGAAGATAGATGAGGGAAAATATGGAAAATGAAAATATTTAGATTTGAGATTTGAGAGATATTTGATTTTGGATAGATAAGGGATAATGAATATAACATATAACACAATAATAATTATGTGACTTATTATGCGCTCAAAGGTCCCAAATCTCAATCTCAAAGCACTCTCAGTAATAACAATTAGTTGAGACTTTGAAACACATGTATTTACTATTTACGATCCGCAATTTACAAACTACATGTACAATATAGTATAATATATTATAAATTACATCAAACATCAAACATCAAACACGAAACATGCTACATGCGCACAAATGAAAATCAATGGGTGCTATACATATGTATGTTATATGTAACTAATGTGCTACCTTTTGACTATTGACTATTGACCATTGAATTTTCGTAAACCTGAAGCTTGAAGCCTGAGATTTGAAGTTCAAGCACAACTCACAGAATACAGAGTACATATAATGACTATGTACTGCAATTTTCATTATGATTCTGATTATCATGTGATCATTAACATGATGTTCAATTTTCTGTGGTCAATCCAATGTCCAATGTCCAATAAAGAATAAAGAGGAAGAAGGCAGAAAGAAAGAAAAAAGAAGAGCGAGAGTGACATGACAGGTGTGGGTAATGCTCATGAAGTTTTGTATTGTGTATTGTGTATAACCTGTAATTAAAACCAAAATCCAAAATCCAAACCAGATGAGACGAGAGAACAGAGACAGAGACAGAGAGGGAGAGAGAAAAGAGAGAGAAATTGATCACACCGTACAGGCATTAGACATTGGATATTGAACATGTACGGAAGGAACTAGAAGAAAGCCGACAACTACAACCAACAAAGAAGAACAAGACGATGCTCTGATGTTGATGTTGATGTTGATATTGATGACGACAAAGGCAATAAAGAGATTCAACAAAAATCAAAATCAAAAGACTCGTTTCATTTAAAACTTGCATTTTCAACGAGACGCACAGAAGCAGTTGAATCAGCTGAGCTGAGTTGAGTTGAACTGTTGTGTTGTGCTGTGTTGAGCATTAAGAAGGGCTGAACTAACTAAAAGTAATCAAAATCATAAGCAAAGCGTTAAAAGTGCAAAGAGCAGACGAAACAATCAAAGAAAGTTGACTCTCCAACTTTTAATTCGTTTGTACTGTATTCTGTACACTGTACACTGTGCAAAGTCTTTTATCTTGTCTGTATTCTTTACTCTTAGCTTCTATTCTAAATTATTTGCACGTACACAGAAGACACAAGTATTCTTCTCTGGTTATCTTTGGCCCAAAGTTGACAGCGGACACTAGACAGTGGACAGTGGACATTTGTGGTAAAGAGTAGAAAATATACAAAAGTGAACGTGAAATTTGAGCAGACACCGGCTAACACTATCCACAATCCACAATACATAAGCCTCGAGTTTCGAGTTTCGAGTCTCGAACGAAGAACAAGAAACGAGGAAGATCAAGAATCAAGAAAGTAAAAATACACAAGACACGTCCTGCTCTTCATTTCGTCTTGTGAAGATAAAGAGAAGATGATGCGGATGATCACGGAGCTCGTTAATTATTTTTAATTTTAATTGGGCCTTCATCAGCTTCTTCATTTCCGAATTTGAGAACTTAAAGTTTTTCCCAGTCTCATTTTTTGTTGATTTGTGAGTTTCCTTGTGGTTTTGTGCGTCTCATGTTTCATCGTTAGTACTCGGTTGAGCTTTCTCTATTATCTAGAAAATTTTAAATTCTACATCCTACATCCTACATTTCTACATTGTTTCAGTTATTTTTATTTATGTACTTCCCCCATTCAACATTCAACAACAATTCCTTGTTTCTTGTTAACTGTGTCACTTGTGTCTTGTGTCTTGTACATGTGCGGATTGTGTATTTGTGTTTGTATTTTGGCTCATTAAAGTGTTTTACAGTGTAATGGATATTTTTTATTGTTCCCTGATTGACTCTCAAAAGCTCAACGTATTATAATCATCATCATAATAGTATTAATAAGAGGAGAAAAACTCACTGATTACCTTCTCTGAGCACATGTTATATATATGATGAGTGGTGTAAGTTTGTAAGTTGTGCGTGTTCTCTCGTGTCTGTGTCTAGTAAAACTTGTGACTTTTTCTAGTGTTGTGTAACGTTGTAGAAAAAATTAGAAAAAGGAGGAGAGACGGATAGAAAAAGTAGTAACGCCGCGTGCCCAACTTCCAACGTCCAACGTCCGACATTAGCAGACAGTCAGACGTCATAATATACAAAATACAAAATATCAAAACATCAAAGTATCAAAGTGTGTGTATGTTGTATGTGGGAAACATTTGAGTTTTTTTTGTACATTCATTTATTAAGTTGTAACTGCAAAGTTGTCTCCATTCACTCCAACTCATTGTGAGTGACTCAGTTTTGTAGGTTGTCTCAAGTCTCAAGTCTCAAGTCTGTAGTTAGTAGTTAGAAAGTGGGATTTACACTATATTTTTACTATTTACATTATTTTACAGTATTTGGTATTTGTAACAGAGAACAGAGAACAGCAAACAGAGTGGACAGCAGACGGTGGATTTGTCACTGTACCCAACAACAACAGAACTGAAGGAATGAATGAATGAATGAGAATTTTTGATGCTGTAATACTTAGTACACATAATACATATTTCCTTTGTTTTCGTAATTAACGTGTGAATTGTTAGTTTAAAGTTTACGTGTGCTGTACACTGTATAGAATACAGATTGTGCAGTGGATTTTGTGCAAAAGGTACAACACACAACGTGTGTACTTAATTCCTTGAGTAAGCGAGTGGCGAGTCCTACAGGCAAAAGAGCAGAGAGACTATAGAGACCACAGAACAAAATATAGAAATATAGAAATATAGAAATACAGCAAAGACAAATATATAATAAAAGTGAATAAAAGTGAGTCAATCTGTGGATTGTGAATGTATGATTTTCCCATATTAAGAATTTCGCATGAATCGAGTAAGCAAGCAAAGTGAGTGAGTAAACGAGTAAGCGAGTACTGCACCAACACTCAACACTCAACACACTCAAGTCTCAAGACTCAATACTCAAGACACACACTGCACAATTTGTCTGTTGTCCTTATTTATGACACTCCTGCTGTAATGAAGATGATGATATGACGTGACGAGGATTTTCCCCCTTCTTCAGTTTCATCCTTCAACAGTCATACTGTTACAGTCACCGTTCAACGTACAGGATCTTGAGGCTTGAAGCTCAAAACTCAAAGCTCAAAGCTCGAATCCGCTTACTCTTGATTTTTAATCATTCACTGTTCAGTGTTGTGTCATTTGTGAGTGAAGAAAGTGAAAAAATGTCAACTCTCAAATCTGCCCACATCCACATCCACATCCACTCCAGCCGATGAGTGAATCAGTGAATCAGTGAACTGAGTGTTTATTTTCTAAATATTTTTAAGTGTTTTCTACTGCAGAGAATCTTTATTAAAAATTCAGTGAAATAGAGTGATTTTGTGCCAGTGAAAAATTTAGTCAATCCAGTGTCGAGTGTCGAGTGTCGAGTGATATGAACCAGAAGCAAAATGGATAAAATCAAGAAATTAAGAAACTCCTGCCAATCGGCATCATCCTTAACAATATTAGTAGTGTTATTTTATTATGTTGGTACAAAAAGTGGAGATGCCTCGGCCGTGTCGAGGCTCTCAAGTTCTACAAATAATTTTCAAAAAACAATTCTTGTGAATCATCCCAGTCGCGGAACAAATGCCACAGTTGGAGTTGGCTCAAGTCTAGATCTACTGGAGCGTCGTCATGGAGGACCACTTGACGGACATCCTGGACTTCCTCCTCCTCCTCAAAGTCGAGCTCGTGGTTTATTCTCCGCCTTGGGTATTAAAATCGGACCATCTCTACCTCCACAACTGAGAAGAACTCGGGATAGAGATCGACCACGATATATTCCTTCCTCTGGTCCCGGTTCTGGGCCTCTTCCAGGTGCAATTCCAATCAAAGCGGACTATTCCAATCCCATTCGCCCATCCTCACCAAGTCCACGAGTCTCATCCAACCCACATTTCCCATTCAGTGAATTAGATAGTAATGGAGAACTAGTGGAGAACTATGTCTCTTCCGATCTTCCACCTGCCAGTATTTTCAATAATTATTATGAGCATGAGGATGAGACGGATGCTGCTCATCCTCCAGCTCAATCCAAATATTCCCATCCTTGCTATCGAAGATGTAGCTCGGATCCTGGAAGTGCCATGACCTGTACTTATGACTTTGTAGTCGCCAATTATTTTGCACTGTCTCCGCATTGCTTCGAGTGTCCTAATGTGACCAGTGACTGTTTTAAAAAGGGATGTCTTCCCGTTGATGGGAGGCCGAGGGCAGTTGCTGTCGTCAATAAAATGATGCCAGGGCCTGCGGTTCGGGTATGACAAATCACGAGTTATTTGATAATAGATGGAAATGTGAAACTCTGTCACCAGTCAACAGTAAATAGTCATCAGAAATTGTACCATATCGATGTGCTTAATATTTTAGGTGTGTCAAGGAGATACAATTGTGGTGGACGTACAGAATAAACTGGTGGGACAGGAGACCACGATTCATTGGCATGGATTACTTCAAGCTAAAACTCCATGGTACATAATTTCAAAATCATGCATTTTATACACACACTTTCGTTTGTACATTTTGTACATACGAATGACAGAAATTGTACATGAGCAAAATGAATCTAAATTTCTTATGTTTCTCATATCTCATTGGAATAGGATGGACGGCGTCCCACATCTGACTCAATGCCCAATTCCACAAGGAACGACATTCAGGTACTCTCAGTTTCAATTTCCAATTTCTCGTCTCTCCAAACCAGTCGAGTTGTCTGAAGAATGACTGTTGACGATACATTGAATATTACTCAGCGATCAATGAGAGTCGTCGTAACTGTTAACTGATTTCATAATTATTTTTGATGTGATTAGATATCAATTCGAAGTTCCAAAAGCAGGCACATATTTCTGGCATTCTCACGACGGTATGAATGTTTCTTGTTTTTGCACAAAACACAGAATCTAGAATATATAGAATTTAGAACAGAGTTATGAGTGAATATTGTTGATTGTTGACTAATGGTGAATAAAATTGAAATTCTGATTTAAACAAATAGGACTTCAGCGAGCTGACGGTGTATTTGGAAACTTGATTATCCGTAAGCCAGTAGAAGAGGACGTGCAAGCTCAATATTATGACTACGATCTGGCGGAGCATGAGATAATAGTTTGGGACTGGCTTTATAATCTCGCTATAGCCGGTCATCTTGTGGGTCATGTGACGGATCAACGTGAGAAACCAAGGAGCATTTTAGTCAACGGTTTAGGATTTCCACCCAATTTTTTCAATGATTTCCGACATTTTGACGTAAGCTCAATTTAGCATGATTTGCTTTCCATTTTCCATTGGCATTGACTATTTTTGTCATATCTATTTTTCTTATGTAATTTTGGGAAAGGTATGAATTTTATGAGATTGTCTGAGTTTACACTTTACACACACATACTTACAGACAATACAAAGCAGACGGAAGCCTTTTGTCCCGGTTCACCAAGTACGAATTAGCCAAGGGTACTCATATCGTTTCAGATTGATTTCCAATGGAATTGCTCTTTGTCCTGTTGAATTCAGTATTGAAAACCATCCACTCCTGGTCATTGCATCAGACGGATATGATCTCGAGCCAGCTCTTGTTAATTCTATTGGTACGATTTCAAATTTTACAGTAATTTATGTTCTTGTAAAAATGATGAAAAAGCCACACAAAGAATATTAATATTCAATGAATATTATGCATTTTGTACAGTAATTCAAGCGGGTGAGCGTTACGACATTGTTGTGAGAGGTGATCGACCTCCTGGTTCATACTGGATGAAATATCGTGGACACATTGATTGTGGCAATGGAGTGAATTCAACAAGAACCTTTCAACTTGGAGTTTTGAACTATGAGGAAATGCCCTACGGTGCACTTCCACTTCATACCATTCGATCTTGGGACGGAGCTGGTCCACAACCATCAAAATTATTGGTACAAAATAACGAATTTTTTTTGTGTCAAACAAATTTGGCGGTACTGAGTACTGAATGAATTTGAGCATGTCTTAAAAATCTGTGTCATATAGGATTTGAATCCAGTGAATGAGGCACCCGGAATTCCAGGAGAATCCATCACAGTGGCGGAACTCTCCAGTCTTTATGACCCCGACCCAGAAATATTGACCCAAGAATACGCGGATCATCAATTCTACCTCAGTTACGATTTCAATCCGGTGCCAAATGTGAATTTTGGCAAGCCCGCCAGAGAAAAGAGTCACAGGTCATGGTTGGAAGAGAGAGTGAGACGGGTGGACACGTATCTCCCTCAATTAAATTTCATCTCACATGCCATGCCCCTGAGTCCACCTCTGATTCAACCGGAAACTATAAATTCATTGAATCGATGTAATGCGGAGAGTAAGAGAGCTCAAGGGATTGACTGCACCAAGCAGCACTGCAAGTGCACTCATTGGCTCAAAGTTGAATATAATTCCATTGTTGAGGTCATTCTAGTCGATATGGGTGTCCAGTTAGATGCTAATCATCCTTTCCATTTACATGGTACAGCCAAATTATTTTTATCAATAGCTTTACACTTTACACAAAACAAATATTACAAATTACAAGTCACAATCCCATTGACCTTTGACCTTTGACATTTTATGTTTTAGGTCACTCCTTCCGTGTTATGGCTATTGAGAGAGTTGGAAATACAACCACGCCAGAAGTTATTCAACAGTGGGATGAACAAGTAAGTTTTGTATACATTCAAAGAAATTTGACCTTTTTGAACCACATTTTTACATTTTGAATTTTAGCGCCAAAATTTGAAACTGAAAATAAATACATGATGCATTTTTTAAGGGTCTTCTTCCACGTAGAAGAATAAACGCGCCGATCAAAGATACGGTGCAAGTGCCAGATGGAGGCTACACCATTTTAAGATGGAGGGCAAATAATCCTGGATTCTGGTTCTTCCATTGCCATCTTGAATTCCAGTCAGTACAAAGTACCAAACATTATAAAATTATTGAATATCAACTGTAGTGTTTCTGATTTTGTCCGTTTTTAACCCAACCAATATTTTTTTACAGTGCTGAAAGAGGCATGGCGTTGATTTTCCAAGTTGGAAATAAACATGAAATCCCAAGAGCACCGTCGCACTTCCCCACTTGTGGAAATTATCTGCCGCCAATCAAACCCGCTCTACCGGTCGGTTAATTTTGCCAAAGCCATATCAAATATCAACTGACTGTTTTAATATTTAACGTCTCTTTTCTTCCACTTCTTCTTCTGTCCACTAACTACAAAAAACTAACAAAAGATGTACAGTGCATGATTTGAACTAACACTGTGATTTTCTTTCTACTAACAACTTACAAATGAAATGTGTCAGTACAATGTCAATGATAAATATGGTGAAAAATACATATATTTTGTGTACAAAATAATTTACAAATAATAATAATAATGACTAACCACTCACTAAATAGACTAAATAACTTTTTAATAATTTTAACAAACAACTTCTGTGCCTAATTCTCAATTCTATTCTCATTTCTCATGTTCATTGCTTTTTCTTGCGTATTTTAATTTCGAATGGCATATTTTGAGAAAGATTCTGGATTCTGGGTTCTAGATTCTTGATCTAAACTAAAAAAAAATCATGACTAAAAACTGACTTAATTTTGACTTGTATAATGTTTAATGTTACAGTTTCCACAGTCACTTTACGAGCCAGCCGGACAATATTCACACCAGCACAAATCATTTACACGACCACAACAAATTACACAGCCGACTTACACACATCGTGGATAGTGCGAACTACGAACTACGGACTATGAGTTGTAGAAAATCTAGAACCTGTAGAAACTTTCTACTAGAAAGGATGCGGAGTCATTTGTCATTTGACATATTATACCTTTTAGAATTTGACCTGACGTCCTTAATGCACGTGCAAACACCATGTAAATAATATTATTATAATATACTAGTAATAATTGAAATGTTATTTATTTTTATACATGATTTTTATACGACTTTCACCTCTTATACGACCTTTGCTGCATGTTGCATGTCCGTGATTTTTTATTTTTTATTGTTGTGAATTGTGAATGCTTCGTGCCTCTTGTTTCGTGTAAATAATACTTTTAGTTTCAAGTTTGGAGTTTGAATCATGCATTTTTCATTATGTATGAAATATGAAGCACCTTTAACCTTTAACGTTAATCAGCTTGATTAACTGTTAGCTGTACCAGTAAACAGTAAACCCGTGTCTGTGTTCGGTTTCTGAAAGGCACGTGAAATTTGAGGGAAGTACTGATACAAATGTGAAAGTTTTCAAAGTGGATTTCCACTGTGAAAATTTTAAATGGTGTATAACTTTTTACAATCCAGTATGAATAATGAAAAATAAGTAAAGAGTAAAAATAATACACGAGAGGTTTGAATTTTTTACACAGCTAGGGTTTTTGTCATTTTTTACTGCATCATTTATATTTATTAGTAATTAATCATACGTCGTTCAATATTCCATATTCAATCACCTGTCAATCCAATCACAATGAATTTACATCATTTTTCCTGATTTTATTCCAAATCTTCCTTTGGTCCTTCTGTACTTTCATATACTGTACTTTCTGTGCTCCTATGTACTGTTCTTTCTGAGTTTTCATGTACTGAATTTTCTGTGCTTTTATCTACTGTACTTGCTGTGTTTTCATATACTGTACTTTCTGAACTTGACATGCTTT
>JAQGBH010003103.1:0-21208 GCA_034698265.1 Sminthurinus aureus | reverse complement strand
GCTTTCAATGTTATTATGTTTGTCAAACTTGTTTCACAACAATTATTATTGTTGTTTATCATTTATCAACTAATGTAATACGAACTTGAAAAGTAAAATGTGAGATAAACAATACATAATAATAATCATAGTTCGTATTTTGCAGATATAAAAGGCCTATATAATACATTTAACAACTAAAATACATAAATATATTAGTCTAAGTAAACATATTAAGTTTGAGAAGTTGAATTCGGAAAATGAAATTGAGCAGCAAAATTAATAAAAGTTTTTTAAAAGTTATCTATTGTCGTTTTGCTTTTATCTCATTTGTATTTAGATCAAAAAACCTTGTACACATCGATTAAGTAACTGGATAAGAAAAGTTGACTGTAAATAATTTGTGGAGCAATAGAAAAACAAAAATAAGTCATTTACTTTTTACGGTCAAAGATTTTGAATATAAAACTTTTACTTTTCTGTTACTAAAGTAATGTAATTTTATAGAATAACACGAATATTGACTCCTCTGCTTTCTTATAACAGTAGAAAATCTTGAATCGTTATTGTTATAATCAATATACTTATCGATATTTACATGCTCTGTAACTTAATAAATTGGCCTAATTTAAATGTATGTCCTATTATATCACTTGTTCATGTATATTAACTGTATACCTGTACAGTAATGAATAATAATAATAAGTTATTATTGTACAATAATTTTACTGCTAACGCTTATAACTTTTAAATATAAAATAGTATTTTAAAAATACTATTGTTCATAATAGTAATAATAATATAATATAATATTATTAATCGGAAAACTGCACTTTTAATGCCCATATTAAATGCCATTTTTTCCATGTTATCTCTTACACTTGAATAATTTAATAGCTTCATAATATATTATTATTTTAAAAAGAAATAACTTGTTTTATTTCCTGACAGGTATTGATATATATTATTATTGTTAGTTTCATTGTATTTTAGCTAAATGAACTCAGTTTAAACATAATATTATTTGTTGTTCAAGAACAAAAGTCCAGGTTCAGTATGTAGTGTATTTGTAATTTGTAATCATTAGCATTACCTAAATATATTACATACACAATAAATTAATCATTACTTCTTCTTCTTTCTTGTTCGTTCTGGTCCTAACAACAACAATCACCATCTTCATTTTTGTTTTACAGTAAAAAACTATAGTATAGTAGTAGTAGATTTTTTCAGTATTCTTTTTGTTTATATAATATAGGTAGATAATGCTTATTGCTTTTATTACTTATTAAATATCAAATTTATTTTTATTTTTTAGAAGGTAAGCAGCAAGATATTCAATAGGTTCAGGAGGTCGTTCCTTACTCAAAGATGATAAGCCTTGAAGAAGGATGGGCACGACGGTTTGATCTAAATATTGACGAGTGGGCATACTTTGTAAATCAGTTCTGGTCTTTCGTGCAGGACCACCATCCAGCTCTTTAGCTATTATTTTCTACAATTCAATAACAAGAAAACCATAAAAATTATGAATAAAATGTGTATTGAAAGTGTATTGAATATTGAACATTATAAAATTTAATCCGTTCTTATCTTATACCTCACACCTCTCACTCAACGCTCAATATTATACAACAGCACTTATTACTTAACTACAAACATAAAATATTTAAAACATGCAATAATAATTAAATTATTATACAATAATATTACCTGAACTTGACAAGATAAAGAGGTACCGGTCCCTTCAGCAACATTTCCTGCTTGCTTTACAAGTCCATCACCTTTTCCATCTTCTCCAGCATATTCAGATCCATTTTGCCACTTTGCCTTCTTTGGTTCAACTTCTCCTTCTGCTTCGGTCGTATCTGACATTTCTATATCCGTATTATTATTACTTGTTGGAATTATTGGTTGAGTTTCTGCTCCCGGAGAAGCCGGCTTTCCTAAAAAATCAAACCATAATATAATATATATATATACAAATAATGCATTACAAATACAGTGGAAAGAACCCTTTTGATATTTGTATCATAAGAAAACACAAACATGAAAAATCAAGTTAATTAGAGTTTAAGTAAATAATATAAAAGGAATATTTAAAACAAAAACATTTTGACAGAAACAAAAGCAAAATAAAAACCAAAAATATAATCCCCAACATTTTACATGAACAATAATCTTTTACTTACCGTTGTCTGCCATTTGAATATAATACGATTAAACTATGATATGAGCAACACTATACACCACCAACTATCTATAAAAACAAGACTAGTCACACTACTATAAATATTTATTTTAATTGCAATTAAAAGTTAAAAATTCCTTGAAAAATATCCACAAAATCCAATTATCACTTGTCCTTTGAATTTCGTTCCACTTTTCTTGACCTAGTTGCGAGATTTGACGATTTTGTTGAGAGCAGCACGATCGATTTTGCTGCTAGCGCCAGATTTGGCTCAAAAGTAAACTATTTCAGACTAACAGCGTGTTGGTTTCATTTTATAAGAAATCTGGAGATCGAGGTGCCGAAAGGATAATTTCAGGTAAATAGAATTAACTTATTTAATTGTAATTAAGTCCAGAATTCATTCCTTATTTACATACTATTGTTCATCGTGTATCCGTCTCTCTGTGTGTGTATCTAGTGTTTAATTGTATTTGGTTTTTTTGTGTGTTTTTATAATTGTTGTAGAAAGTATTTTTAATCATGGGTAAGCCGCGTGGATTGAGAACTGCCCGGAAACACGTTAATCACCGAAGAGATCAAAGATGGGCTGATAAAGATTACAAAAAGGCACATTTGGGTACTCGATGGAAGGCCAATCCTTTTGGAGGAGCATCCCATGCTAAAGGAATTGTTTTGGAAAAGGTATTTTTACCATTTAAATCATGATGGTTAAATGTAAAATGATCCCAACTTTGTGTTGTTTTCATGTACTTGATTATGTATTTGACGTGAAGATGAACCTGTTGTTACAGTAATTTTGATAAATATAATATGTTATGTATTTTTAAAATGATATTATAGATTATATTTAAAACAATTTTGATCGTTTAGTACTCAGTATTAAATTGATATTAAAATTTCATGTTCCATAGTGGATAGATGATTATTAGATTGTCAGATTTAAAATGTGTAGTTTTGCTATATATTGAGTGTTGAACGGATATTATAGTATTCGTTTTCAAAATAATGATATTGTTATTATTAAAAGCTAGAGTATGTAAAGTGTTTACTTTTATATAAGTATGATGAGTATGATATAAGTTTTTTTTATTTTTACAATGAGCTACTTTTTCATTTTGTGCACCTATAATATAATTTATACTTAATCATTTTTGGTTTTTTTTAATTTGTGTATTTACATAGGTCGGAGTAGAAGCTAAACAACCTAACTCTGCTATCCGTAAGTGCGTAAGAGTTCAACTCATTAAGAATGGAAAGAAAATCACAGCTTTCGTTCCCCGGGATGGTTGCTTAAACTATATCGAAGAAAACGATGAAGTTTTGGTCGCTGGTTTCGGACGTAAAGGTCATGCCGTCGGAGATATTCCCGGAGTTAGATTCAAGGTGGTCAAAGTGGCCAACGTTTCCTTATTAGCTTTGTATAAAGAGAAGAAGGAGAGACCTAGATCATAAGAAGTTGTTGTAATCTTTTAAAAAAAATACATAATGATGAAATAAATTTGTCATTTATATTGAACATCTTACCAAAAATTTATAATTATTACTTATTTGTTTGTGTACATATTATTGTTAATTGCTTTTTCATTTCTGTTGAGTTTTTAATATTTCAGATTCTCTTACTATCAAAGTATTAGTTAACTAAGTAGTTATTTTTTTGAAATTCACAGTTAAAAGTAGGTAGGTATAGTTTTGAAATTCTAAATTTGAATGCATAATATATTTTAGATTTGATGTTCATATTTAATTGATTATTTTACGAATAGGGTTAGACAACGGCACTTAGACATGTCACATTATACGGTTTTGGCCAAATGCCTATAATATATAACTTTTAACGTAGCTTAATATGCATTGTACAATAATATTTTATTGCAGTTGATGGTAGAGAGTAGAAATAAGAGCCAGTGCATCGGTTTTCATAATTCACAATCCATCATCGTAATTATTTATTCATTTGATACCTAAATGACTGAACACTTGTGCAATATAAATATTCGTACATAATTATTAGCATTTCAAAATCATACCTGCGTTCTATTTATATTTATTGGTAGCTGTTGCTACTTAATTTTTGACACAATCATGATAATAATATATTATTAGATACTAGATACATTCACAATTCACTAATAACTAATAACAAATAGCTTAAACTAAATTTATAACAACAACAAGATTTCATTCCGGTGTAAATATAACATTATATTTCACCTTATCAGTGATGTACTAGAATACGAAATTATATTATACTATTATAACATTTTATAATATTTAGCGATATACAAATGCAGCAGCAAAGCAAAAGTAGTAATAATATAATAATAATATTACAATATATTATTACCACAGTCTCTCATCAAGTATGCAAACTTTGTCTATTTAGGGGAATTGTACAATAATTAAATTATTATTGTAATTTTGACGATTTGTTTCATAATTTTCATATCATTTCATAATTTTCTAAGCTACTGTTGAATAGAGTCTTAACGTAATTGTTCCAATTACAGCAGTTAATACAGCTTTGAGACCAAGTGTAGTCCATGAATCAAGGGAAAGATAATAATTAGCTACGAAATCCACTAAAAGAGATTTATACACACTAGATATCAATATTACAGAAACGATAGGAAGAAGACTTGCTTTTAGATCATGACGTGTCCATATCCATATTAATCCAGTCACAGTAAGATGATGAACCTGATTAAGGAAAATAGACAAATAAAAAGTAAATAAGAATAGGTAATAATAATCTGAATTAATTTGTTAGTAATATATATAATACATAAAATTAAAACAACAATAATTTACACATTCTATGTATTTTGAATTTTGAAGTTAAAATCTTACCAAACTGATATTCGCATCGAAACTCTCTTGAATATATCTCCAATTAAATTCAATCCCTTTAGCTCCAACCCATAGACTTAACAGTCTAGTTAAAATTAGTTCAGCTGAAGCCCAACCCACTCCAGCTGTCAATACTTTGGCATGACCTCGACCTGGAATGCGTGATAGTGCTAAGAAAAGGCCAATGAAATCAATGAGATCCATCGATGCTTTGAAAAATTCCTACAAATAAATAAACAGCAACAAAATCCACATTCAATATCATATTATTATGAAATTCTATTCACCCTTCCTACAAAATAATGTACAAATAAACTCAACTCATGTATTTTTTTTCTCATTTGTCATTTATAGTGTATATAGTTAAATGATGATTGAATCATTCTCGTACCAATGTGATCACATTAGAATCGTCACTTTGGAATACAGAAGTGCCTTCTGATGATGGATTAGCATCTAGAGCTCCACTTGGTAATGGAAAAAATGTTGCCATTATAAGCATTTTGATTAGTTGTGTAAATGTGTAAATGAAGCCGGCTTGGACACATTTCCAAAATGCATAGTAATCCGCTCTATATAATCAACATAATAATTACATTATAAATTATAATGTCAACAAACAAATGAATTACCAATTGTATACTTTATCATGCATGTATGAAAT
Organism: Sminthurinus aureus; assembly: GCA_034698265.1. Taxonomy (NCBI): domain Eukaryota; kingdom Metazoa; phylum Arthropoda; class Collembola; order Symphypleona; family Katiannidae; genus Sminthurinus; species Sminthurinus aureus. The sequence continues at coordinate 15,524 of JAQGBH010003103.1, read as the reverse complement.
GAATATGAAATCTCAAGTAAATAAACAAAGTTAAGACTGTACTACTTATTTTGTCATTATTTAGTCAACTTACAATCCAGATAATTTATAGGTTAAATAGTATGGGATATATGCTAAAGCTACACAGTTTCCAAAATGATAAAATGTCATTTTGACTAAAAGATTTAATTGACTTCGGGTCGAAAATTATGTTATATGTTATATGATTGTGAAATGCGAACAATCGCAAATGTTTTTTTATATTATTTATTTGAGATGTTCACAAAATCAATTTTCGAACATTTCTGTGATACAAATATAAACTTTGAACTTAAGCAGTACAAAACAAGATTCACATACAAGATAAAAGTAACTAATTAAACTTTAAAGCACATGCAAATGTTTATAAAACCGTATAAAAATGTGTATTTCCTAATTTTAATTGCAATCGCCCTAGGACATTTTCGGCTGATTTAAAAAGTATTCCCGCACACTCTGATCAAATCCAGAAGATGGAGGCACAGAATCAGTTCCAGAAAATATTCCTGGAGAAAAACAACTTTTCCAGGCAATCAAAGGTCGTCAGAGTGCAAGTGTGAGACTATATCATCAAAACACACCATAAAATATTCTAGAGTTACATCATTTCATGTAAAATCAGGCGTTTCCATAGGTTTTTGCATTAATGGTATTTTCTCCTTGTCTTGTCTATATAGTTTCCAGGTTCCAGAACTTAAGAAAATGAAAAAGTGAGATCACTGAAAAAGTACTTCAAGAAATCCAGGTTTTTTTACGATGGGAGCTTTGATGACAGTTCTTGCCAGTCGGACAGTTTGGCTTAGTCATTCATCCACTGTTGAAACTCCTCCAATTGTCTTTACAAGATCATCTGACTTTACAGTTTCCGGTAAGCTATTAAAACTGTCAATATTGCTATCTCATTATAGTCATCACCAATAGCAACCACGACGTGGAATTCGTACTTCATTATAGATTCTAAGATTACTGAGGTATTGAAGTATACTATGTAATACGGCTTTTGGCTTTTAATTACAGGGAACCCAAAGCCAGAACTAAAAGAAACATGGGAACTTGCAATGAGATCCATGATTGGTGTAGACTTACAAACACGAAAATTATTAATGCCTGTAATTGAAGATCGGATGGATAGAATGAACTATAAAAATCTGTATAAGCAGGACCAGATTGGTTCTGTTCTCAAAAAATTCTCAAATTGGAATGAACGCCAAATCTTTGAACTACATGATCTTTTCCAGTTATTTGAGACAGAAGGAGATGGTCTCATAAACGTGACTGAAATGTATGTATTATTTCAACTGTAAATTTAATGTATATATTATGTGTATTATGGTTTACACAAATTTATAGTTTGTAGTTGTATAGGTATTTTGCTTTAGATTTCCAATTTATAGTTTGTAGTTGTATAGGTATTTTGCTTTAGATTTCCAATTTATAGTTTATAATTAAAGTATAGAAAATTCCCATACATATATATTTATTATTTATTTTTCATTGAATCTAGGATATTTGGCCTCGAGAATTTTAATGACAAAACACCTTTAAAAGACAGAGTTGATACAATCTGTCATTATGATGATGGATCTGGACACATGAAATTCGAAAAGTTTCTCAAGGTTGTCATAATATTTTATTCCATTTGCAATTATTATAGACATTTTTGTGATTTGTGATCGTGTTAATTTAATTTGCATGTAACTATAATTGAATAATTTATATACCACAATGTATATTGTCAGGGTTCATGTGTTGAGGGTTTAGTTTATGCAAAATTATTCTTATTGTACACACACAGATGATTCAAATGTTGGAATCTGAAGAGAATAAGGACAATCCACTTCGTCATACTTTTGAGGAACTACAAGAAACGATCAGATTTCTTCGTCACATGAGTGTTCCTCAGCAACTGTTGTCCGGATTTTTATAGTAAGTAGTAAGTATAATGCGTATTAGCTTCCGTCTTCTGTTTTATATGGCATATGGTCAAAAATGAGACTATTGTAGAGATTTAGTTTAGAATACAGTATACAGTACGCAGTGTGTACTGTGTACAGTACACACTACACAAAACATTGAAAAATAAAATGTATGAAACACAATATCTCCCTACCATACGTTTCCTCCATATACTATGAATTCCACATCACAACATAATTTTGTCTTCAGTTTTAAAAAATTATGCTCTGAATATGTATATACGTACAAAAATTTGAGTTGAAAGAAAACTCTAAGAACAGGGAACAAAACCTTTGAAGTTTGGAGATTGGAGATTTTTATGACCTTCCCTTCCTGTTCTTCCTTTTTCTTATTTTCCTTTTTTATCCATCGATCTATCTGTCTGTCCGTCCGATTTGCCTCAAACCAAAATTTTCTACTGTAATATTAACTAAATAACTAAAAAAACTACACCTTTTTATGTATTCTGTACGTTCTCGAAAGCAATTTTCACCATGTTTACTCATTAGTTTATATTATACATAACACATATGTAACATACTAGTACACATAAAGTGTAATACACAGAAGTAAATGTGAGATTTAAGATTCTCTCTTTTCTCTTCATAATATGTTTCCTTCTTTTCCATTTTTGTTTTTTGCCTTTTCTCACTCTTTCTTGTTCCTTTTTATTAATCACATGCTACCCCAAAAATACCTTGAAAGGTTCATTTTCAATTTGCTGATACTATACACAGATATAAGATATATCTGTCTCAGGTGGTTCATGATTGCTGTGCCTCGTTACGTGAGTTTTTATGGTTTTCCCTTAGCCAGCTCCTCACTCTTTGTATTTGTAACCCATGATAACCATCATTCAGCATCATCATTATCAATATGAAAATGAAATTGGAATCATTTTGTATAATTATTATTATGATTCGTAGTGACAAAATCGAAATTCTTGATAAAAAGTTGGTGTTTTTAAAGATAGAATCTCTCAAATTTCTCGCAGACATCAATGGGAAATATCAGTATTTTCCTTATTTTGGTACTAAGTATGTTTTTACTTAGAACTTAGAATTTAGAATAAAACGGAACAACCCGATTTCATGCACCTTATGTAAACTTGATGAAAAATATCTATTACAAAGTGAAAAACATTCCAAAACAATTATTTAACACATGTGTCCATTTCTTTTTCTACCTTTTTATGTGTTATGTACACACTGTTATTTTGTCTTACAACTCTAACTCTTCAAAGTTCAAAACTGTAGGAAGAAAAGAGGAAAGTAAAAGTAGAGAGGATTGAAAATTGAAATAGCGTGGAGTTAATAGCCATGTTAATTCAATTTAGTCGCTATTAAAAAAGACAGGAGGATGTGGATAAATAGACTGATAAAAAAATATTATGAGGCGTAAAATAGATCCCATTCATTCTCCATTCATAACAAGTCAAACCTGTACTACTTTTCATGCTTCTCTCATCTTCTATCCTTTATCCTTCCACATCAACATCAACAACATATATATATACAAAATTAGGAATAAGGATGCACTAAATACTAGACAGCTCACCAGGAAATACCGCAGGTAAAATGTAGAATGTATTCGAAATTTGAAAAAGTGCATTACATATTATTATACTCTTAAACAGTTTGTTTTTTTTGTTTTCACTTTTAAGATACAATTTCCCAAATCATGAATAAAATTGAAAAGTTAAAACTTTATCCTATTGGACGCTGCATATAAATTGTGTATATCTCTAATAGTGAATAGTGAATAGAAAAAAGGAGAGAGCGGAGAGCGGAGAGATGTAAAAAGAGAACTTTTAGTCTATTAGTCAATGAAAGTATGTAAGTAACTAGACTTGTTTTTCTTTTTAAAACAGAAAAAGAGAATAAAGGGAAACGATTAAAACTACTTCCTCTCTTTCTAATCTTAATTGTCATCATGCATGTAAAATGTACAGTGTACATAATATTATAGTGTACATCTTTGCTTATGCACGTATTTACTTTACACAAAACAAAAACGAAAAAGGCCACCATACCCATTACCCATTAACGATTAACCGCACAACATCAAGCAACGAGGCGAAGAGAAGAAAAGAAAGATGAAGAAGCAGATTCCAGAATTCCAATTTCCAATTCAAATAATAATTTATTTTTATGGTAGCTTCTAGTCTCTTCTGCCCTTGCATTCTCCATTCTTCAGTAGCGGCTTCCTGCATCCAACTTATTTAGTCATCTTCTTCAATAACAAATTCACATCTGAGGGATGTACAAATGTAATGAGGACGCAGTGCATAGTACATACAGAATTGATAACTAATCACGAAGAATTGGACAGCTTGTTGTTTTAAATGGAAATGCTTTATTGCCATAAAAAATGGCCTTATCAATAATAATCGATAACAGTGCTATTTTACTTTCGAATGTCTTGCAATTTACAGTTTGTGTTCCCTCGATTCTTGATTCTTGCAAATCAGTTGCAACTATGTGAAAGTGTTTTTATTTTGTGATTTTCAAAGCTGGGAGCTGCGTTATAGAGCGACTAGAGCAAATTTTAAATGTTGTCAACACTCAGATGTTCTAGTACATTTAATTCTCCTTAAATGGTGTTGAGAAAATGTGATCTACTGTAAATTGTAAATATCATGCATGTACCACACATACGCGTGTATATTAAACACAATACATACAATAGGGACTATATTTACTATTACAGACGGCAGGGAGACGAGGAAAGAGGCATACAAATATTATAGCAAAGGGTTAATCCTTAACCTACCTCAAGTGTGCCACAAGCACAAGCCACTTGATTGTTGATCATACTATCAAATATTAACTGACAATCCTTTACACACTCTCGTCCACCTTGATCCTTGATTATTCTTTGGGTATACATGACGTATTATGATATAAATAAAGTATAATACGATATTTGATAATGCAAGATGCACGATACAGGATACATGACAATCGCGGATAAACTGAGGCTTTATAAATTAAAAATATACTCTACAAATAAACTACAATGTACAATATACATGCGTCTTGAATAAAAAAGCAAGCTACAAAAAATGATTTAATCGTAGATCATGAATTATGAATGCCCCACGTGGAATCTCATTTCTTCAATCAACCTTTGATCAAAACACGAGCCTATTTTCTATTTTTTATTCACCCTATGCACTTACAAACCAAAGTGTGGGTTTTGGGTATTGGGTATACATTAAATTATATCATGGGACAACATGAAGAATGAATGAATCAGCTATAAATAGGACACATGGAAACTCTTTTATGCATTTATTGTAGACTATACGCACAAAAAACAAAAAACATTAGACTCCGTTCCTCTTAAAATGCATAGTACCATACAATTAACAATGTACAAGTAAACGAGACGACTTTTCATCAGTCATCAGAAGGAAATTCAAAATTCAACAACTGTCTAATTTTACTTTATAAAGTGTACTGACTACTGGTAGGATATTATACATACAACAGCACTATGATGTAGTATGGTAGTTTCACGCTAATGTTTCCCATTGATCGAAGATGACTTGAGCAACAACTTATCGTGGTATACATATTTATTTTACACATGGTAGGACTGGAATCTACATCCCAATAATATTTGTACGAGTTGAAATGCACATACCATACGTGGTACGTGGTACATGTAAGTAAATAGTAAATACTAAATACATTGAGAATTGAGACTGACAAGAATCGGTAGCATTCAATCGACGCAGCATAATAGTTTATTACAAGGGCTATAAAACCTAGTTATAAACAAAGTTGCTGATTTTTAACACATAGGTGTAAAAATAGTTGGAAAGGAGTGAGTTGATCCATCATCTAATTTTGAGCTTTGAGTTTCGAGTTTCTAGTTTCTAGTAGCAATGATTATTAACCTCAAACTATTTCTACCGATTATATAATACTTCTATTTACTGTTGACCCAGTCCTACGTCCTACTGAAACTTGGATCTGGAATCTGGAATGTCAACATCATACATTTTGAAATATTAGAGAGGAGTTGAAACCTGTATCACTGTGTCATGCTTTATAATTTTTATGAAAAATCTTTCTCTTAATACACATATACATATATCTACAAACTACATACTCGATAGTTTTATGTTGTGTATTATGCATTGTAAAATCGGTTCACTTTCTATTTCTACTTGTATAAGGTCTAAGCTCAAATTGAAGCTACAACAACTATTTGATTTCTTTTTGTACAAAAATACCTTATACATGTTGCGTTTGAAGTTGCAAGAAACACCTGAAATACTTTTGCAGCTACATATGTAGGAAATCAAAATCCTAGAGTTAGATTTTGGGGGAATGAAATAGATCTCTGAATTCCCGTATACCTGAAAAGACATGCACACATAATACACAAAATATCATGTACGGAGTCTGGAGTCTGGATAACAGCTCAAGAGTACAAAGTACACAATAGACGATAAAAGGTCTCATTTCCCACCAAAATGTCCCTTCCGCATCCCTTTACACCTATCCTATATTTTATTTATTCTACATTCTACGTTCAATTGGATTGAGGATTGAGGATTGGGGAAAATGATTGTGTAAAACCAAAACCTGAGCACATAGTACACCAGCACAAAAACCTGATTCCTCAACCTGTTCAATTCAAAACAAAACCACAAAATATTCAAACCAATCGAAAATCGAAAATACTCAAATTTCTACTCATCTGTGGATTCTTTTTGAGCCAATAATCAAAAGACGTTTAATATCCAAGTAAAATGTAAACTGTATTTGAAGGGAGGCTAAAAATCTCTAAAAAAGACGAGAACGTCCATGTAAATTTTATCAATGTTCCATATTTAAATTTTGTAGTCGTACTATAAACTGTAAAACTGTAATGCGTAATGTGTAAAATATAGCACGACAAGACATGACATGAAACTTTAGTCTATTTTACAAACAAGCATCATCATTGCAGTTGGTCTCTTTTATCCAGCCAGCATCCAGTCCGACGTCCGACGTACTTTGTGCAGCTGTAAACTCCTATTTGTATGTACATGGAGAGAGAACATAATCAGGTATGATAATAAACCGATATAAAAAAAATTGAAGGTGCATTCACTAATTCTCTCACTCACTCACTCGCTCGCTTGTAGATACGTTCGTTCATTCGTTCGTTGGTTCATAGTTCATCTCTCTCTGAATTGAATGGATGAAGCTGGAAGCTGGAGAAGTTTCAATTTTTACCCTTTCATTTTTTATCCTCCTCGGATAAAAAATGATGCTGATTGTGATTGCACTAACAAATAAAACTAACAACGAACAACCAGCAGCCAACCAACAACCAACTAAAACTACATCAACATCAACTACAAAGTACAAACTAGAAGCTAGAAACTAGAGACTAGACGCTCGTTCGTTTGTTGGAATATTCGTATTTGCTCAACCAGATTTTCTTTTCTACACACAACATAGTTGAATTGTGTAGATTGTTGTAGATACTAAATAAGTAAAATGTACAAAGTACTGGACCCAGTTTTGATTCCGCTATAAAAAAAATGTATAGTGCTGTATCATCAGAGGAAGAGAGAGAGAGAGAGAGTGAGGTGCCTTTGCTCCGCGCACCTTCACACTATCGTACATACGTAATAAAAAACGGGTGAGGGACCCTTTTTTATATCAATCTATTGAGTCAGAGTGAAAGGCTTAACCTTTTTCTTGATTTTTTGGGCCGTGGAGATTTTTTTATATCAAGGGATGGCTCAAGCCAAAACCCTTTTTTGTGATCACGATGATGATGATGGTGATGATCTTCATTATATTATACTGTACATTATATTTTGTATATGATTATATTTAATACATTATTGCTCTCAGAAGACGGAAGGCGAAGCGACAACCGTCATCCACTGTAAATATAACTCTACTTACATATATCATAACCCATCTTTTAATATTAAGGGATAGGATACACGATACAATATACGTTTGCATGTACAATGTACAATGTACAATGTACACACATGTGTACATTTTAATGTTACATGCATATGAAAAACAGGATGAAGCACGAGCCTTATGGAAAACATGTAAAGACATTAACTTTCTTTTATTATATCTAGAGCCTAGAACCTAGAAACTAGAATCTAGACTAGATGGACGGTTGGATTTATTCCATGACTAAAAAGGATATGTCTATTTATTATTATTATTATTATTAATATTATTATTAATACATACTTTTATTCCACAAATAAAAAGTGTACATTGACACTAAAGGTACAAAGTAATAGGGAAAAAAACAGATATAATGCGTCATAATGGACATAAAGAGTTCCATTCTAGAGTCTAGAGTCTAGATTCTAGAGCGAAAGGGTTCTTCAGAAAAATTTCATTTTATCCTGAAGGGCTCAGTGTTCCATCACAGTGCGTGTCCCTTTAATAGAAAATAGAAAGTGTATAAAAAAGACAAAGTTTTTTTTTGCAATAAAAACTTGAATTTCTTTCCCATTTTTATATCAAACAATTGGCATTGGTTTGGTAGGAAAAGGCAGACACTTACACAGATTTTTTTTCTTGGTAGTAAACAAAGAAAGTGGGAAAGGGTACGAGTGTACAGAGACAGAATACAGAGTACAGAAACACGGGTAAAAGATAAAAAGTACAACTAGAACTTTTAGGGATATCTTTTAATACTGTACACTATTTATTATATTATTATTATTATTTTGTATAAAGAAAAACCATATTTATTAGATAAAGGGTGGAAAAAGAGAAAAAGAGAAGCATGAAATAGACACGGATTTTGGTTCAGTACAATATACAGAATACAGAACAGTACAGTTCAGTTGATAATCGTCCATCCAGAATCGAGAATCCAGAGTCATAGCCGGAACATTAGTGAAATAATAATAATAATACATATAAAAAATATTTAGTCTGGTCAAAAAGTAACAGAGAGAGGGTTAACATTCATTCATTCATTCATTCATTCATTCGATGGTGTTGGCAACTGCCAGTACCAAAATTCAACATCAGCAACTCCTCATTCAATAAAAATAAAAGTAGGATTTGATATTTGATTTAGTTTTCATTTTAAGCTGGAGAAATACAGCATCACTTGATTATTGGTCATCCAACATCCGACTATTCCAAGTTTCTGAATTTTGTAGCAGTTAGACTTGTAGTGGATATTTTAGTTTGTTTCGGTGTTTTCAAGGTCTTTGCTCCATTTGTTTTTCTTGTGTTTTCGGTGAAAATAGAAGAAAGTCATCAACCTGTTTAAATATTCAAAAATACAATAATCAATTCATCTTGAATCTTGAAGGAAAAATAAAGCGTGTATTTAATTTTGGAGCTTGATTTGATCAAAAATAAGAGAGAAAAAGCAGTCACAGACCTGGAAATTTGGAATATATGTAATCTGTAGGATTTAGTTAGTGTTTTTGGATAGTTGGAAGAGGGAAGAACCCTTTCAGTGGCAAACGGGTAAAGTTCTCCTCCTCTTTCTCTGTGTTGTTTTTCTCTTGGTCCTCATCTCTTTCTCGGTCTTTTCTGACTCTGACGCAGACTCTGGCCAATTCTGGTTTCTGGTTGATGTCGATGTCGAGGGCAGTCACTACAAACTACAAATGTACAATGTAAAATGTACATGGAAAGAACGCCGAGTCAATTTTCAATTCATCCTCTCTCTTTTTTACATATGTAGCCAATAGTCAGCTCAACCCTTTCCCCGGGTTTTTACTATGCAAATTTTACTCCGAGATATCAGTCGCTTCCAGCTCTCAGTCCTGGTGACTACACTTCCTTTCCATTTTAAATTTTTTTTCCTTTCATTCCTCTTTTGTTAGAGTGTGTCGGATTTTTTCAGTTTTTTTAGAATTTTATTCAAATTATTCTTCCGATTGATTTTTTTCGTTGTAGTTGTTACTCTAATTTTCCATAAATTGGAGATTCAAGGGAAACAATTTATAGAATTTACAAAGTACAAAAGGAATTTACAGTTTTTTCTGAAAATATACATTTGTAATTGGCAATATATTATATCTGATAAAAAGTTGAAATTACGTTTCATCGCGTGTACATTGTACATTTTTTTAATTTAACCAGTGAAAGTGATTTTATTCAAACCAGAAATATCTCTGTGCCTTTTCTTTTCCTCATACATGATATGGAAAATTATTTGTGCTCAAAAATAATTATAGTAGTTGAGAAAAGCTGGAATTTCTCAAATTTGAAATCTGAAGTGCTGGTGATAAAGTTGTGATAAAAATGGAAATTTCAGTTCTCCGTGTTGTTGTCTATTTTATTGCTGAAATATTGTTGGTAGTTGGTGATGAGATCTAAGAAATACACAGAAAATAATATCATTTTTATTAGTTTCATCTTGAATTTCATTTCACACAAAAATTATTTTGATTACACAAAACAATAATAATGTTATAATTTATTTTGTATGGTATTTCGAAGGAAAGGAAATTTCAATAAATTAATTCTTCATATTCAACATTCCATATTTCTTTGTTCAGTTTTGACGTTTGACTTTTGTCCATTTTCATTTTTCAGACAAATTATTCCAAACAATTACGAATTACGAGGTATTTTTTCCTTTTTTTATTTAGTGTACCTAAAATTAAGGTGTTTTCACAATCTAAAAGTGGCAACACTAAAGATTGAAAGCTCGTTAAGAAAATTTGTAATGGCAAAATTACTCGTCGCTTTCTACTCAAATTAAAGAGAATTTTATCAATTATATTTTCTGAGAATCGGAAGACTAAACTTAAATTTGAAATGTGTCATCTTTTTAATGGATAAATTATTGGATCTATAAACAGAGTAAGAGAAAACATCCGTATTCAGCATGTCCGTGTATTTGTGTATTTGTCTGTTTGGTGTTTATGTAAATTTTGGTGTAAACTGTAAACTCACTCACTAGTTAAAAATGATCATATTGCTCATTTTTTTGTCTAAAAAGGATTGCTGTTAAACGAGTTTTGATTTCAAATTTTAAAGCATTGATCAAAGTTTAATCTGAAGTTTTATCCTTCCTTTTGGAAATTTAATCTCAAACTGATTTTTTTAACATTTGTGTTTTGAGTCAAAATGTATGTTTTTATGTGTCTACAGACTACATACATTAAACAGGAAAAAATACATTGTTTAATTTACGCTATCAGTGTCATTCACGTTTGAATCAAATTTCAAATTTACTTGAGAAATTGACATCCGCAGTAAACCTGTCGTCGGTCGTCGGTAAAAAAAAACTTGTCAACAAAGTACCTTTGAAATGCTAACTTGTTTAGACATGAAATAAAATTATTCAGTGGTAAAAAGGTACTTTTATGTTAAACATCTGTGTTTGTTTTGATTCTGGCACTCGGCACACGCCATGAATTAAACTGACTATAAAATTCCATCATGCAAATTTCCCTTTGACATTTTTCTTTTCACCCCTTCCCTTTTCACTTCATTATCAAATGAACATTATCAGATGAATAAAAAGTGAATAGTGAAAGGGTGAATAAAACCGAGTTTACATAAATGTTTGCATACAAAAGGAGAGGGGAAAATTATTGTATAATGGTATGAATATCAATTTGAAGGCCCTTTTACTGTCTACTTTGTACAATACATCTGGTTTTATAATTTATAAAAGACCTTTGAAAATTTACATACGGTCGTCGTGTGTCTAATGTCTAGAATCTAGAGTCTAGTGTCTAAATAATTGACAGAGTACAAATATGTATAAAAAATTCTATAGCGATATCAATTTGCCTATCTAATTCATGCACACGAGCATCTACTTAAAATGTGAATGGAAAATGGAAATTACAGTAATGGAAGTTACAGTTTATATTTTATACACAAGACACACGCTCCTTCTCTTTCTATTCTATTAAAATCCTCGTGTTTAGTATCTGAATGAAAACGAAAGAGTTACTCTAAACTCCAAGGTGTCTACAGGAAAGAAAAAAATGATATCTATAAAAAAAGGGACGAAAGGGTTCCCTCTTCATTGAAATGGACTATGGACTGCGGACTAATGTGAATAAGAATCGAACGCTGGTTCTTTATCAAAACATTCTATCTTCTATCCAAACTGTACTGATTCTACATATTGCTCTTATTATTAGTACATGCATGCGTTATAATGTAGGTAGTAGGTAGTAGGTAATAGTGCGATATAAAAAAGGGGATTCAAATCGGACCCTTGATATCTTGATATCCTTTGATATGAATTATAGTACCTTGATATAAAAAATTTGGGTACCCCTTTCTGTCTCTCTCTCTTGCTCTCTCTCTCTCTTTTTGTTCATTCACCCTTTCATTCATTGATATTGATGCAATACTTTATACTTCGTCCTTCGTTTAGCCCTTGGATAAAAAAAACTTCTTTGTATCTATCTATCTACGAACAATTTCCATCTGATTTTTTTTATTCCATGTATCTCGCATGTCCTTTGTAGAAATGAGAAATACTGAATGAGAGAAAGATAATTTGTGCTTTTCATTCATTCGGGGTTACATAATTAATTTGTATTTTTTCGTTTTCTATAGTGGACGCACGAGCCAATTAAAATATCTTACTTTTATTATTTGTAATGTGTAGTGTGTGCATTAAATTTCCCTTAATCTTGAATCTTGAGTCTTGAGTCTCTTGTCTTGAGAGTCTGAGCTGCCAATAAAAAATTCCTGCATTATTAAGAAAACGGAATTAAACACAAGAAAACAGGAATAAGAAACGTGAAAAATGGTAGGAAAGTAGGAAAATCTTGTTTGTTTTAGAAATTAGGGACTTTTGACTACTGAGACTCACCTTTTGTTTCAACTCGTCCATTTCATTTATTATTTATTGCCTGGTTTTCTCTTGTGTCTTGAGTCTCGAGTCTTAAGGGGTTGCGGCGGAACGCTTTCCGTGTTTCATTCGTGTTAACGGAAGAGTTGAAGGGACGTTCATCATACTTTTATTATTACATCCATATCCATAACCATACTTATCTTTTAGTGCTCAAAGTTCAGTTCAGTTCAGTTCAGTTTGGTTCAGTGTTTACTGTTTACTGCTCCCAGACCTCACAAAGGAACTGGATGAGAGACACGAGGAAAAAAACGGTGTTGAACGGTGTACGATCCTGATCAAAGAAAGAAAAAAAAGGAAGGAAAGGGTTAAACGTTGAATAGTGATGATAAATTTAAAGGCCAGAGGCAGAGTCCACTTACCACTTTAAAAAATAGTAAATAGAAAATAGAATATGGAAAATTGGAAGAGCACAGAGCACGAGCGCTGTACATTTATCATATCATATTATCCAGTATCCAGTATACATATTAAATACTAAATACAATGAAGAATGTGCATGTTCATGTTTGTGCTCGTGTCCCTGTTCAAATTGATATGAAGGACAAAATGAAAGGGTTAAAAAATGTAAGTGTAACAGTGGAGTGGAGTGGCAGTACAAAGTACGTTGTAAATTTATTCCCCAGTCCCCACTGAATGAATTTACATGCCCTTCATATTGAATAAACACTAAGCACAAACATGTACATTTTGTATTGTGTATGTAAATATTGATATGATAATCAACGAGGGATAGTTGATACCTTTTATTTTTTATCGTATCTGCATCCACATTTTAAAGGGTTGATCTTGATTCTTGACGACTATGAAAAAAGCTCCTCCTGCATTTTTTATCCATATCCATTTCAACTGCGTGCGTCTAATAGTCACGAGTCTCAAATCACAAGTGTTATGACGTTATTTACATATGATTATTTTTTCCTATTCTCAGATCTCAGAAGTCAGAACTTGTGAATAGTCGGGTTGTTTTATCGTACGTTCATCTCAATTTCTTTCCTTTGTAATCTGAAGGAGAAGATTTTAGACCTTTTGGATTTAATTTAACTCCTCCTCGCTTCGCTTTGCATATGGTGTTTATATACATTTCAAATTCCTTAGCTCGGAGGCTTCTCATTTCGTCTTCTGCTTCTTCTATTTTACTGCTGCTGCTGTTAACAGATCTTGAGACTTGACTATTGACTATCATCCACAATTCCCAATCCACACAGCCAGAAACCAGAAACCGAGTCAAACCCCCTGAGCTCCAAACTCCAAACTCCAAAATCCCTGTAATAAAAAGTAGATAAATACATTTTTTTTCCTCAGTGAGCACATGCTACTTCAAATTCATCCACAATCCACAATACAAAGATAATATAATCGACAGAGAAGGAGACAGCGATGGAAAAAACATGAAGAATAAATAACTTTTTATCTGCTCATTAGTCTTCCAGAGCCGTCATGTTGGATGTTGGAGGAAGGCTAATAGCTCCTCATTATTCCCAAACCGACTCACCTCTACTCCCCTTAATTGTCTTCATTAGTCGCCCTATTATTATATCAAAGGGACATAAATAATAAATAAATTAATAAATATTGTACATGATTCATTAAGCATGATGTGCACACGGAATATTATCGATTATATGTAGATGGAGATTCAATTGTAAGTTCCTTAAAATTACAACGACAATTACAACAGCAACGCGTCATTTGTCATTCGCCATTCTTCATTCTTCATACATGAATTTTTAATCGGAATTCTAATCCTCAACATGATATGATATTCTTTCTACTTTCTTTCTTTCCATTTTTAACCCAATTAAGAGAAAACAGATTAAATAGTGTCTTTTGTCGTTTTGTTTAAATTTTAAAGTCTTACGTGTTTGAAAAATCCTTGAGGCTCTCCACTCTCTCATTTTCTCTCGTCTTCAAATCGTCAAAGTTCAAAGTCTTTGTTACTCCTCTGTTTCTTTTTCTTAGAGGGATGCGTTCAATTGTACTGTATTGTGTTGAGTGTTGAGTTGTATTGTAGTTCACTGTCTTAAAAAACGTTGGCCCTCGGGGCTTATTGTCTTGACTTGACTTTCAAGATGACTTTTCTCAATCCTCAATCCTCAATATTTAGAAAAAACCAAGCACCAAACTGTAATATATAAGAGATACATACAGTAGTTTGAGTTTTGGGTTTAGCGGGCGTCGGAAACAAATCATCCCTCGTGATGCCATTTTTCCTAAAATAGGGAAACTACAACAATAGAGGAATATACCTACATAATTCATTCTACATGATGCATATTGAGCCTTCATTTAGTTACATACGAGAGCTATGACTATATTACCTTTCTACCTATAGACTATATACTATAGACTCTAGGCTATGGACATATCAAGGCATAACCATTAACCATAGATGTACAATGTACAAGGTGAGATGATGATGATGAGCAGCTGATTCGATTTTGGAAACTCCGAGTACCTTTGCTTTGTTTATTGAACAGTGCGGACTACGGCTAAAGGTTGCTGTGCCTGTACACAAATTTTCAAATGTATACGTAAAGTCTGTGGAAATTTCAATACAAACTACCCTTAAAACTTGGACTCTTTCTCTCTTTCCTCTCTTTTGGTGTAAGTTGAGGACTTGTGTATTTCATATCGTGGGTTATCTTTTCAGAAGCAAAATGTTTCCATTTTTTACTATCCAAAAGCAAAATGCTCAGAATCTCTTA
>JAQGBH010003102.1:0-21209 GCA_034698265.1 Sminthurinus aureus | reverse complement strand
CTTAATTGGCACGCCATCTGCGACTGTATAGTCTGCGATGCTAAATTTCACTTTCACTTTCTAATGCCTAATAGAGTTCACTTCTCTATTAGAAGAATTTGTCACTATCTTCGGGATGCTAACTCGGTTCGATTAAATTCGCCTATGTAGTGGTATTCTCGCGTATGTGTTTATGAGTCAGCCAGTTTAAAGCATTATAATAATTGTGTGCATGTATTTTACATCATTTGACTGTGTGTTGTGATCTTTGGTTTACATTACAGCTAATTTCCTGACAATGCAAGTGTTCAATTTAGCCAAACCCATACTTGGCCCAGCAATGGAAAAGGTAGAAATTCTTGGACTCAACAAACGAAAATGGATTCCAACGGTTGGTCCCTTTGTTTTTTGTACTTATTTTGTATCAAAAATTAAAACAATTTACCATTTTTATCTCTAACTCTTGTTCAGCTCCAACTTGCATTTTTTATCCTTTGTTGGCATTTGATTAATATAATCAAATATTATTATTTATTTACAGATAAGAAGAGCATTTGGAGAAAGAAATCTTCCTCCTTGGTAAGAAAACAACAACGATATTATACGCATAATAATATAATACAAATTGCAACTAAAAGCTACAAGCATTAAAATCTGCTAAAAATATTATATTGATTTTGGTTGTTGTTTTCAGGTACGGCGGCGCAAGAGATTTTAAGCCCATTGCTGTCTATGGATAAGAAATAAGAAACAAACAAAAGAAGGCCAAGAAAATTCTGATTACTTAATAAATAATCTAATTTATTATTTAACTCCAAGCTCAAAATAGGATACTTTTAGAACAAATGTCAATGTAAACTAGCCAATTTTAGCTACTTTATTACTGTATATTATATATATTATGACATGGACTGAAATATCTGAAATGACGAAGAAAAGCCAATAAAACCAATCCACAATTTTTATTGAAATGAAAAATAAAAGTCTAATGACCACACAATTTCCATTAAGTCCACGTTCACTAACCAATTATCATATATACATTTGCATTTGATGTCGACTTTGATTTGGATCTGAAATCTAAACTGACCTTTCAGCATTATTTATCTCAATTCTGGGTTCTGGATGCGTAAAAAAGATATTGTGAACTGTAGACGGTACGGTGAAAGAGACGATAAGAATTACATAAATAAAAATAATGCATCATCTTATATAAAAATCTATCGTCAATATGAATTGTGCACTGCATATTGAATAAACACAAGTAAAATTACAAATGTATTTGTAGATAAACAACTGTAATGAGAAATAATAAGGGACGGAAGATTGTCCAAAGTCCGTCCATGGTTTTAAAATATTAAAGATTAAAGTGCGTATTTAATATTTGTCCTGTGTATTGTGTAGAAGGTAGTTTGTAGTTTGTGTACGATATGAAATTGAGCAAGAGATAAAACATTTATGCACCTTGGATCTATCTAAACTTCGTCGTTATTAAGTAAATAAACTACTAAACTACAGATACAGATACAGACACAAATAAAGATTCTGTTCTACCAAGAACTTTCTATGACTTGTGACGAATATCCAATATCCAATAACGAATAACAAGTTGCTTTTCCTCTCTTTACTTTTACTTTGTGCGTTGTTATCTTTTTGCTTCATGGATGCACAATGCACAATACAGATAGAAAAATCCACTCTCTTCCACTTCCATTTTCATTTTGATTCCCATTGAAAATTCATCATAATTTTACCCTAGAAGTTTTCTCATTTTTAATTTTTAAATACTCACCAAAAGTGTACGTTTGGAGTTAAGAGTTTCGAGTGTAGATGCCCAATTTTCTTGAAGCTTTCCTTAAACTGTTAAAGAAAAGTCCAGATTTAGATCCAGGCTGAAATTTCGTACGTCTTCTGTTTTCTAAATTTGGTATAGTCGTCGCCATCGTCATGGGAACCTTTAAAATGCGGCTGATATTCACACTTTGGATTTGGCTAGTGATCCTCCTCAATTCTCTTGATTTGAGTGGTGGTAAAAGTCTTGAGCTTGAGCTTGAGCAGAATTCGACGGACACAATTGATATAATTGATATTAACATGGAAAATGGGACGATTGAATTTAACCGGGAGGAGATTGCTTTGAGTCGGAAGATGGGACATGAGATGAAAGTGAGTGAATATGATTCGGGCCGACGACTCGAGTGTCAAGGAGAAAATATTCAGAGTCTCAGTCTCGTCCAATGTGACAGTGTGGAGGATTGTCAGGAGAAAACACCGTGTGTGCTGGACAGAAAGGTAAAAATTTCAATAATAATAATTGACATTTGTAAGTTTTTGATTCAACCCGTAAGATTGAATTTTTGTAAGAGTAAAGAGTATAGATGAAAATTGGGTATAAAATACAATATATTCGGATAAATGCATTTTTATATTGAAAATTTGATTGGTAATTTATAATTGGTAGAAATGCCTGTACAGTGACTACTACCTTTTCTCAGAGGGTCGAAAATGTAGCGTGTCTCTTTATGAATATGATTCGAGTGGAGAATCTTCATCATCATCGTCATCGTCATTATCTAAGCTCTCCTGCTACCACATTCGAATTCCATCGTATGGCTCTGGAATGGTTCAATGTACATCCATATCAAAGAATGCGGATGGAGAGGAAGAGAAAATTACAACAATTGATCATTTTTACTACGGACATAATGCAAACCGTATGTACCAACTTTTTTCTGTGGTTTAAAACATTATATTAGTTTTTGGTAAAAGCATGTGGAGTCTAGAATCTGGAATCTGGAGAATAGAAAATTGAAAATTTTAAAACTATTTTTTATTGTGCTTTTTTTTGTAGAGTCGCTCCTCTCAAAATCTGGGAATTTGACAAGTGATCAAATCCGAATTCGCGTTTATGTGGAAAGTATCCATGAGGATTTGAACGAGAAGGCAAAAGTGACCTCTGACGGGAGAAGAGAGGTCATTCTCTATACGACTGAAGAGATTCTGACGGTGGAGTGTAGGGCACCAAAATTTCTTTTCAAAAAGGAAAATATTACTCTCTCGGTTTATCGGAAGGATGGGACGACTGTGACATTAGGTCGAAAATTAAACTGAATTTATAACTAATTCTTATCGTTAGATTAAAAATTAAATTAGCTTTTTGAAAAAAGTACATTTTTTATTCAAATTAATGGAAAACAATTTCAGGGGAAGGGATGTTAAATTTCTACCGTTGGGACCTGCACTATCGAGTTGTGTTGGAAAGTTTTCGAGTGCCGTCGGACATTGTTGCTTTCGCTTGTGCAGCACAGGGAGCCAATTCTACCGAGTGGGTTGAAAATCGAGTTGATGTCACAGTCAAAGGTAGAAATTACAATATAAATCATAAATTTGCATGAGCAGTTCAATTAAATTTAAATTTAATGATGTGCTTTGAAATTCGGAATGTGAAATATCATAAAGCGGGACTTTTAAAATTTTTCTTGTTCATCTTTTATTTGCAGATCCACCCTCGTCCATTCAAGTAAAATTGGAGTCGGGGAAAACTGAGAGTGTGAATTTTAGGGATGGCTCCACTGTCAAAATGAATTGTAATTTAACTGGGGATAGTAAAGTGAAGGCCAAGATTAATAATAATATGCGAGTGAGTTCTTTTAATTTGACATTATTTAGCAAAATTTGATTTAGGATTTGACTTGGAGATGACAGAAAAAAGTAGAAAATTATAGCTGGAGATAATTTTTTGTTTTTTGTTTAATTCCTTTACAGATTTTGAGTTTCATGTACGGTGCTAATGAAATTCACATTGGGAGTATGATTGACTTTCTCCGGTTTCAAGAAGTAGCTGATGACAATTACTTTTGCAAGATTTTGGATCCAAATGATCAGAGCATGCTGAATAGTGAAAATGCAAAGGTCAAAATTGGATCATCAACACTTGTTGTGAAGCCACCTGGAATTCTCGTCAACTTTTGTACGTAAACACAGATAGTATTTTAAACAAAGATTTTATATGTGAGATTTGACATTTGACATTAAATGTTCAACATTTTTTTAGCCTTAATTTTAAAGTGATTTGACTTTGATCTTTGACTCTTGTGTAGCTCCAGCAGCTCCAAAAATTTACAAACCACCCGAGATAACTGTGAGACTTCGAGCTCAAGATGAAAATGTGATGAGGCAGACTCTTCATTGTAATTTTAAGGGTGAGCCGAAACCGCTCATCAAATGGGTGAAAAATGGAAAGGTACCAAATGTTAATTAGATTTTGTGTAAGAAACTGTGTCAATATTTTGATGTTAAATTTCAAATTTTCCCACCATTTTTAATCAGTAACTCTATGGTCATTTTATTGATACAGGAGCTGTACTATGCAATGATTTCATATGATGTTGAAATGCCTGGAAATGAAACGATGGAGCACGTCACTTTCCCACTCGGCACTCTGGAGCACAAGGATTTTGACGCTGCTGGAATTTTAAATTATTCTTGTATCGCCCAAAATCATTTTGGAACGGATCGACTCGACTTTATTATCAGTGAAGATCCGAATCAAAATCAAAGTCCAAGTACAAATCAACCTGGTACCATAGCAACAACAACAACAGCATCAACAAGTACAGAGTCTCCTGCAGCGACACCTGCATCTACAACTTCAACCACATCACCAACTACAACTTTATCAACCACTCCTACTCCAAGTGCTGTGACCATTTCATCTTCACCATCTTCAACGACATCGACGCCAATATCATCATCAACAGAGTCTCTCGCTCCACTGAAAACTTCACCAAATTCACCAATTCTGCAACAGCTCGAAAAGGAAGGAAATAACACCTCCTCTCAGAATTTCCACAACAAATCCAACAAAGCAGCACTCACAAGTCTCTTGATCATCATCCTCTTTGCCACTGGAGTTGGCCTTTTTATTTTCTGGAGAAAAAATTATGGAGCAGCCAACACACAAGCTACGTCACCAACTGGTGGAAGAATTCCTATTCCACGTTTCCAGTTCCAAAATCAATGTACTAATGATCCCATTTACAAAACTTTGCTGGAAGAGCCCCACAGTTAAATACTACATACAAATGAACATATGATTGATTGTACTGAATACTGAATATTTTAATTTTACTTGTAATTTGTTATGTCCTGTGTGATGTGTTTGATGCTTAATTTTATGATTTATGATTTTTGTTGAATATTGAATAATGAATGTACTTTTGTTGCAATAAAGTGAACTGATATTTGATATTACATAATATTATCATCATTTTAATTTTTCTTCAATTTTGGCTCATTGCAAAAGCACATTTTATTTGAAAGAATGAGAATTCTTCACTGATCGTTGCGTTGATATTCTGAATTACTCAAAACTAGATGAAAATCTCAAATGTGCAAAGCGCCACCGATGATTGTGAAACCAACTGCAGCAATTGCATATAGATATCCTTGATCAGGTTTGAGGCCGTGTCCATGACCTGACGGTCCATTGTCCACCTTTGCACAAACACCTTTGTCAGCTTTTTCGTCTTGGTGACAATGACCACTGCAACAATTTCCCAATGTCGCGTCCCCACGACATTCAGCTTGAACGGCCAGACACTTTGGAGCAGCCTTATCCTTAATGTGCAAAGACAATAAAAAACACGGTTTAAGTGAAGTAAAAACATGAAGCTTACTGCAAGCGATCCTGTAAAAAGCACGGTGACTCCCAAAAGGAGAATTCCAACTGAAATTTTGTACATGATTAAATCAAATTGGTCAATCAAGAATTGAAGTGTGTAATCAATAATCAATAATAATCAGTACTTAGTGAAAATTTCACAATGTATTTTTTGGACTTTGATGAACTTTGTTTGTTTTCGAGTGACTAGAGACTGGGAAGAGTGATAGTTCTGTTCTAAGTTCTAAAATCTAAAATGTCAATTCATAGTCACCAGCGTTAGTTTAAAATGTAACATCAAATTGATTCAAAATATAACCACAATTTAGAATTTAGTATTTTTTGGTGTGGACGTTTACAAAGAATTAACCACGTTTTCCCCACTTGTATTATTATTTGCAGCTTACACAAGAAAAGCTTTGAGGAAACCACTTACCACTTAAAATGTGGTTTTCCCCTAATGAAAAAAATGAAGCAGGAGAGTAGAGGAAATCAAAGAATTTTGATTATTTACTTTAAAATGAAGGTTATTTTCCATGATATTTGCATTCATCATGCAGTGAGTAATTATAAATTATAGTAAATTTTTGACCATAACTATTGGCCAATTTTAAAGCATAATACATTAATACATGCTTGCTGTCCGTCAACCCAATTGAATAAATAAAAATAACTGTGTATTGTGTACTCTATGTTTTTTAATTGCCCATCAAGGGTGGAAAACGGGATTTCTTGAGAAAAATTGGACTTTTTTTTTATTAAATCTACATATTAAAAGTAAAGGAAGACTTTGGAATTCACAAATTTGTGAAATGAAAAATTTTCCGGTTCATCTTGAGCTTCTCCGGCTACTCAATTTTCTGGTCATTTGGAGTGAGTTGAATTGTTCTGTACAGGTAAAAAGTAAAAATAAATATATCAGTTGACATTTGACATAAACTGAAACTGGCCGTTTTAAATCGGGTTAGAGAAAATGGTAAATTTTCCACATTTTTTTTTTTTTACCCTCAAGTCCTGTTTACAAGATAATAGTACTTGTCATGAAAATGGAAAACTTGGAAATTGCTGCTCAGATTTTTGTTTTCGACTTGCTACTCAGTCGACGGGCTGTTGCCGAAAAAGGGGGAATTTTAGTTGTGTGAGTACGAATAGGAATAGGAATACGAACACAAATACACAAGGAGAGACACAACAAGACTCACAAAATGGAATTTTGATTGGTTTTGGAGTTGGAATATTTATAGCCATTTTGATGTTGGCCCTTGGACTATTTTTACTTTGGAAAAAAAGACTCACAGCTCAGGTTTATTTTGATATTTAGTCACAAATTCACTTAATTATCGTCTACATATTACAAATATTACATTTTATGTTATTAGAAAATTAAAGTTGAAAAAAATTAGCGCAGAAACCAATTAAAAGTTTTATGCACATCTTTTTTCTTTTTAGGAAGTAAAACGATTGACAGCAGATGAAGTTGAGGATTTTTGGAACGGGAAAAAAGGCTACCAAAATGAACCAAGCCAAGACGAGTCTGGTACTTTAGGTGTCGAAACGGCTCTGGCTCTTCCATTTGACCGTAGATATGAGCTTACTCGTGAAGAATTGAAAATAGGTTAAAAATAAAAAATATAATATGTAGAGGAAAATGTAAAATTTATAATTTCAAAAAAATAAAATAAAATGAGACACAAAAGATTGATTTGATAATTATTATTTTGTAGATAAATCGGCGATTCTGGGACAAGGTCAATTCGGAGTTGTCCTTCGAGGTCAGCTGCGAAACCGAACTGTGGCTGTCAAGACAACAAAGCCGAATACAGATATCGGTCATTTAAAAGCCTTGTTGAGTGAACTCAAAATCATGGCTTATATTGACAAACATGAAAATATTATTGAATTTCTTGGAACTTTTGCTGAGCATTTGCAAGACAGTAATTTTTCTTGCTTTCTAAAAATATGAAAAATGTCTTAGACGTCTTTCCAAAAATGAGAGACTAATGTTTTTTTAACAACTGTCAACTTTAATGTATTTTAAATTTTCACAGATGTAATTTACGTCGTGGTGGAATTTTGCCCTTTGGGTGATTTGCTATCTTTTATGAAGAAGAATAGAGAGAATTTTGTGGGTGGTCATGAAAATTTTGGTTCTGGTGTGGGTTCTGTTGAAAGGTAAAAAAGATGCTATGTAATCCAAAATTCAAGAAAAACTAGTAACAAAAGTTTGTGATGAAAATGTTAAAATATTTCAGCCCATTTTATGAAAACACCGAGAGGAAATTGAGATTAACCACAACCAACTTTTTAAACTGGTGCACACAGATTGCGAACGGAATGGCACATTTAGAAAGGAAAAGGGTGAAGACATGATAAAAAAAATTCTTTTTCTGCTCAAAAATCAAGTTTCATATGCTTTTTTATATTAACATGTTCCCAGGTTGTTCATGCGGATTTAGCAGCGAGGAATATTCTCATGTTTCACAATGATGTTGTGAAAATATCGGATTTTGGCCTCAGTCGTCAGATCTTGAACTACTCAAATTACACAAAAAAATCAAAGGTTTTTCTTCATGTTTACCCATAAATCACAAATGATCAGCAATAACAATGCCAATGCCAATGTTTCGTTGAAGCATAGATTTAAAATATAGCAATAAAAGATGTGACAGTGAAATATTATGCAAATAATTAAAGTTTACATTTACAAATAGTCGCCAGTTCCATGGAGATGGCTTAGTTTAGAATCACTCCGCTACATGGAATTCACCTCAAAGTCTGATATCTGGAGTTATGCTGTTCTACTGTGGGAAATTTTTACCTTGGGTCAAATCCCATTTCCAAATTATGTCTGGGATCAAAATTTTGTCAACTTTTTAACCTCTGGACATCGACTGGATAAACCGGAACATGCTACAGATGAAATGTAAGTGATCTGCAATTTAATTTAATTTTTATGTTTTGAACGTGTACATAAACTAGAAAAGATACACAGATTGTTGTTTTCATACGTTTTAAATTTTAAATAACGTGTTATTTTCAGCTATGGAAAAATGCTAGAATGTTGGGACAAAAATCCAGAGAGACGATCAAATTTTCAAGATCTACATCATTTTTTTAACCAGCATTATCGAAACCAATTCTATGTACAGTTGTCTTAATAATAATTTTAATGCTAAATTAAATTAATCATTTCAACAATGTCCATAAACCAAGGCAATCCAATCCAATTACAACATGATCAATTATCCGAGATATCATATTTCACAACAATGGAAACTTGTAGTTTGTGGCTGAAAATAATGGGTACAAATCTCGGTGACTGTGGCTTTATTGAATATTGAAACAAATTTGGTATTTGGTATCCTAAAATCTAGAATCATGTCAAGTTCATGAAAAATTATTATGCGTTCAGAATTCAGACTATTTAATCTTTCTGGAATGATTAATTTGTCCAGCATCCAGCATCTAAAATCCAGAATGTAGACCAGGATGTGAATCTTTTTGACAGTTCCCTACTCTACATTTTGTTTTAAAATCACCTACTCTCTAATGCCTAATGGTCAAAGTACTTTTGTACTTTTGTACATTTCATGTATAGTAGGATTGTAATTGACACAGAGACACACATTTTGTTCCCATTTCATACCTCAATACTCAATGCTCCGTTATTTATTTACTCTGTATAAGTACTATGCACTCTGCGCTCTACACTTTACACTTTACACTGTTCTGTAGCATTAGAAAGGGAAATGAAGAAAGAGAGCTGCCGACTGGAGAAAAGGAACGAGTCATTTACAAATCATTTGTGTACATGTATAAGAAATACAAACGCACATTCAACAGTCTTTTGTCCCTTTAAAATTTTATCCCTTTACCCTTTCATTTAGAATTCATCATCATAGAATCTTTGCTAATTGTCCTTTCAAAGGGGATTTTCTGCTATCTGTGTCCAGTCTCTAGTGTCCACAAGTCACTCACATTTCACATCTCACACAAGTTGATCCACTACTGAAAATTGATACCGTGCACGCGACTGGAAAAAATTCTTGTCCAAGTTGAGACTTGAGACTGCGACTGTAAACTAGATTAAGGATAAAGTATAAATTTTAAAGAGTTTTGTGACTGTGAATTCTTACCTGTGATATCTACGATTGGATTCAAGATTCAAGTTGTGGAAAAATGTTGGGGATTATTACAAAATTGTTGTATCTTCTCGCTTTAACACCATTTGAAGCCCAGGTGAAACAAACATTTGTGCAATTTTTTTATATTTTTTATTTTCTATTGAATTCATCATGTTTGGAAAAAAGGGAAGAAAAAAAGTGAAAAGTACACATTTGACATTTGATGAGAACTTTATTTTTTTATACATGTTTTAAGGCCTTGACATCAACATTCCACCGAGTAAAATCAGAGAGGAAGAAAGAGAGTAGAAAATCAGTGGACAAAAGTCATCATGGTTCAAGTTTTATCGAGTCATCTGTAATTTCCTCAAATTCCACACGTCATCAAACCACCCACAACGCTAGCAGCAGTCGAAATAAAACAAGTACAAGTAGACTAGCAAAACAGAAGGAAAGAGGACGAGATGAGCCAGAAATATTTACCTTTCAACTCCCCACCTTTAATTTCAAAACTCATGATAATGGTACAATTCATCCCTTTAATTTTAATGTCACACGCGGCGCGGGTAGTAGTAGTAGTAGTAGTAAATCCAAAACCAGAATCCAGGTGCAAAAACGAAATGAAACTGTGCATCAAACCGCACAGAAACAGAAGAGGGAGAAAAAGAAGGAAAAAAAGATAGAAGTCAAAATCCATCCGCTCCCCAAAACTGCAGTTTCCATTCAACACAACAAAAAGAAACCCGAGAAAAAACAAGATCATGGGGATTTGGAGAACGTTGGAAAGTTTGATGAGCCCTTCTCACTCTTGTCAGACACCTCCAGCTTTTACAACCAATTCCGATTTTTCAATTTGGGATGCTCTGTAAAGACAGTATATATATAGAAAATTTCGAGATTTTCATAGCAGTTTTGCTTATGTATTGTGATGATGATAATTATTATTGGGAATTACAATTTGTTTGTGAATTGTGTCTAGGCTGTCATGTCCGTTCTTGCATATTTCTTCTCGTTGGACGTGGAACTTTTGAGAGATCAAGCGGATGAGAGAGATGATGATGATGACAGCCTTGTTCAACATCGACTGTGGTATGCTAAAAAAGTCGAGTGTAAGTTTTGCTTCAGTCAAAATTAGACTAAATTTTTTATTTTATAATATCATAATTCATAATAATTGGCATATTTTATGTGTTTATTTTGTTTATATTATGAATTCTGTATTCTTTGCCCTTTTCACAGATTTCCATTGGCTCAGTGCATATTTTTATTTCAGCGGCTTCCTATTTGCAAAACAAGTTAACCATTTTGATTTTTCCACCTTCCATCCGTTTTATACTTTAAAATTAATTAATAATAATTCGTATTTAAATCAAAGATATTGAAATTTAATTTAAAATTTACTATCTATATACTGTAGTTTAAAATTATATGTCCAAAAAAGCTCATAATATTCTAAAATTCCATGTGTTTTGTTTTTCACACCCCGTTTTTTAAAAAGGACGATCCGGAATCTGCAACAATTTGGCAAGTCCTTGGTTTGACTTCTCAGTTTGGTGGGCTTATTTTTGCTGGTGCTGGAATTTTTGATATTGTCAACCAATTACAATTGAATGGAGACACTTTAACTCTAGTTTAAAGTAGTGTGAATGACATGCTGATTCAATGGGATTCGGATTCGGAAAGTTGTCTGTTATTTATTTATTTATTTATTCATATGTGTCTTATATCTTTTATGTTATTATTATTTATTACAAAACACTTTAATTTATTGTTGAATTTATTTGAAAGCAAAATAAAACCCGAAATTCTGAAATGAGGATTAAAGGAGTAAAACAAATGTCTATCAAATGTCAAAGTTGACATTTCTACTGGACCATAATATTGTTATCATACTTTTTGCCCACAGTCTACAGTCGGCAAGAAAATCCCGACTCTTTCATTATTTTGGCTTGGAATCAAAACTCAAAACTTAAAGCTCACAAGTCACAAGCAAAATGTGTTTGTTTTTTGTCTTACATGTAACTTGTGAATCTGTCGCTATATTTTGTATATCACTGTCAATGTAAAGAGTTCATGCATATCTAGATTCTAGACTCTAGACTTTAGAGTCTAGAGCAGCTTCTAAATTACTACTGGTTCTATTTTTGAACTTTCAACTATTTTATTTTCTATTCATGTTTCATTTTCTCATGGGACAAAACCGAGAGAGTTGGTTGTCCTGTGGAGTTTGTACAATGTACAATATAAAACGTGTCCTGTAGTTTACCTTTGATTTTTGATTGGATTTTGCTATTTATTTTTCCAATATCTGTAAAAATATACAGATTGGATTTCTGTTTACTATTTATAAACAACAATAATTTTGGAACTTTTGGTTTATAGTCAGCTAACAATTCCGGTTATGGACAAAGGACGAGTTCTTTAAGTTTAGATTTTTAAAATCAAGTGAAGCTGCTAAAGATTTTTTTCCCTGTTTTTAATTTGTAATATTTAATAATAATAAATAATAATGGAAGCTGAGGAAATTTTTCCAGTGGAATTCAAAACTCCAGATCAAGAAGAGGAAAAAGATCCTGAATCTTCAACTCCTCCAGCGTACATAGTTCAGACAAATCCTCTTCTAATGGATCAAGTAAAAATAAAATATCAAATACCTAGCTCAAATCAATTATATGTTATATTATGAATTACACTCTGAAAATATCTATAATCTATACGCTGTGAATTCTGAAATGTTACGAATAATTATGATAACATGTATTTTTACTCATAATTCATAATATAATATGTAGATTTTGGAGAGGATTTTTCATTTCTGTGATGAGCTCACTCTACAAGAAGTCCGTCAAGTAAATTATCAGTGGGATAGTGAGGGGACTAAGGAGCTGTTGAGAAATGTGTACATTTCCTGTCCAGTGGATTTCCACAGAAGTTTATGCCCAACAGATCAGGATGTGATGAGAGATGCACTAAAGAGACTCTTAACTTACCTGTCCCCGGTTGACCTCCTCAGTCTTCGCATCACGGATTTTCGAGATACTCAAGTTTTTCATGAGACCAAAATCCTGAATGAGAAGATCCGAGTTCTTGCCTACGGACAAAAGGATGGGAGAAGTCTGGACAATTCAGTTGGGATGAATACACAACATCTCGCCCGAGTTTTGAGTAAGCTGCCCAATCTTGATGTTTTGGAGACAAATTGTCTGGATCTTGATCCAAATCAACGGTGGCTCCATCCCGACAAAATAATCAGCAATAATAATGTCAATGTCAATAACAATGACGATCCCGATGGCAATCCCAATCCCAATGTTCCCGATATAGAAACTCCATTGGAGCAACTTTTGTGCAAATTGGAATCGCTAAAAGAAATCCATTTGAATTTTTGGCTAAGTGCAGAAAATCTGGTTCATTATTTTCCCCATCGAAAAAGAATGGAGTCTGTGAGAAGTTTAAAGATCAATCGTGAGGCGGTTTTCACGCTTTATAATAATTTTGGCTTTTCGTGGAAAGTTCAAAGAATGAGAATGATGATCAATAATGAAATTTCAACGGAATGGACCAGACATTTTTTGAGAAGTATGAGTGAATGTCTTGAGCATCTTCGACTCAGTTTCTTTTTTCGACGAGCCAAAGTTCCAAATCGTGAAGAAGACGACGAAGGACAGGGTGAACGAGATCAGTAAGGAAGCTTCATTTTTTATTTGCCTTATCAAAAACATCAATATAAATTTTTGGGGTTTGAAGTTTGGAGTTTTCAACAAATAAAATCCATAATAATTTTTATTATTTTGTAGATTTGCTGGTGATAATCCGAGTATTCCCGACATCTCCAATGCACACATTCCCTGGAGTTTGAGCCAACTGAGGACACTGGACATTTATGAAGATGACCCTCGACTGGAATTTACAGTGTGGAAAACCATTGTTGCTGCTCTTCAGCTCCCTCGATTGAGAAAACTAACGATTCGAGCCAGTATCACAATCTATTTTGATGAAATAGCTCGACAGTTTGAAATTCAACGGAGTCGGCCCCTCAGAAGTGAATCCCTTGAAAAATTTCTAGTTTGGCCAACATCGTTTTCCAGTTCAACTCTTCTCTTCTCCAACTGTTTCCCCAGACTGAAATCTCTTCTTATTAAATTGGACCTGAATCAAATTGCAACCATGACCGCAATCTATGCAATTTTCACCGATCTCTGTAAACTAGAACGTCTTGAATTGTTCCTAAAGGATGATCATACGGGTGAGCACGAATGGAATCGGAGGAGACTTCGGAGTTCAAAGGAGAATTTTGATGAACTGTTGACTGGAGTTAAACGACCACAGGATTATACAACGGGGAGAATTGAAGACTGGACTTTTGTAGATAGTTTGGAATTTAATGAATTCAGATCTATTCGAAATCTCAAGCGTAAGAATTAATAAATAAATAAAAAGAAATTCAAAAATGATATCACTTTTTAAATTTATACCTACCAAACGTTTTTTACAAATACATGTACTCTGTATTTTTTATTGGAATTTTATTTTCATAATGCTTAAAATAAAAAAATCTATTCTTTTGCCAATTTTCTTCATGTTTCATGTAGAACTCAAAGTTTTGAAGATTGAAAGTACGACTTGTAAGAAACATGCATGGGGAGATTTTACCATTTACCATGGTCTCGTCTATTTGAAAAAATTACAGAGCTTGGAATTGACCAAGAAATTTGTAAGTTTTAGCTTTACACCCTATACGCATACTTTAATCTTTAATGTTGAAAATTTTTACTGGTGTCTTGGATCACAAAATTTGTGTGGCATAATATTTCATTTTCTTCACCTATTTAATTTATAATTCTATTTATTTTAATTACAGATTTCAGACAAGGCAATTGAAGACTTGAAAACTGCTCTCGGCTACAATGTTAACATTTACTGCTACCCAGAAATTTGATATACAACTCTAAATTAAAAATATGTGTAAAAATACCCATATACAGCTCATAATACCCATGAAAATTATTATTAACACTACATTTTTTTATGCAAGAAAAAAGGTAATAAAACATGAAAGTCTGAATTTCATTTCCTGGTGAATTTTCTGAGGAAAAAGGAAAGCAAAAACAGTTCTATGAACTTCTACCTATAATGTATACGAAATACAAACATTTCACCCACATTTTTTTCCTTGACATATTGAACATGCCATGCATAAAAAATAAACAAGAAGCAGACTTTTTTTACGGAAAAGTATGAGATTACGTAATCAAACTACATATTTACATGCCTGTGTTATTTTTAAGTATATTTAGTATTTAGTTTTCCACATTACACACACGTTGTAAATTGTCAAGAGTCAAGAGCAGACAGAGAATCACTAGTAAATATATGAACAGCAAGAGACAAAATAGGAGCAGCGAACTCAATCCTCGTGTATGTAAGCACAGCACATGAAAAAATACATAATACATCCCACAAGTGTTCTCCTCTCTCTACAATCTACAACATTCAGTTTACAGCATAATATCTATATCATGTATTTATCTATGTAAGTACGAAGATACAGAGTGGGTAGAATGTAGAATGTGGAATACGCAAAGGATTTTTGCGTATGGAATTATATGTGTAATTTAATATAGGAGGACCAACAGCATGAATGTGAAGGCAGGGATATGGCAAATATTTTTTGTGGTGCTTCTTCTCCATTCTCCATGTATCTTTGTACTATCCAGACGCGATAGATTCAAATATGTATGTATATGGTTTGTTCAATTTTAGCAATATATAACTCTGTTCCATCATCCGGCTTCTCATTCATTTTGCCTTTTAGTATTTAGTCTGCAACAGGTTTCATGTTAGTCAGGCCGTAAAGAATACACGAAAAGAAAAACGGTACTTACATAACAACCTCAACTGTGCACACACCATCATATCATCAACGGAAAGAGACAGAGCAACGTGTATTTAGTCTGTTCTTATTTATATTATTATGTTTTAGAGCTTGGATTTATCACACAATATTATTTGTAGTGGTTCTGTATTTTATTTTATTTTAAAACACTATCTGCAAATATCCAAATATCCAGCTGTAATTATTGTACTAAACCTAAAACCTAGATTAAACTTGAACGTATATAGTGTATTATTTTATCTCTGTATGTTAAACATTCTGTGATATTATGCTGTAAAAAGTTCACACACGTGCCGTTTTTCTAGCCGGCTGGCTGGCTATCAACTGTTTTTAGCATACGGAATACAAAATAGAAAAGGTAGCAAGTAGCAAATTTTGTGACTTGTGTGATATTTTATAATTCTACGGTATCAAAATTACTTATTAAAATTGTGATTTTAATTAAATCTGCCCTTATGGAAGTGTTACGAAAAGAGGAAGAGTGTTTAATTCCATCAAAAGTGAGGACTTGTGGGACTTTAAATATGCAAAAACAAAAACAGTGTAATTGTGATAATAATAATATATTTCTGTATTGATGTTTGATGTGCAGTGCACATTTAAATCTGTTAAGTAAAATATAAAATTCTTATAACTGATAAGCTTGAAGCTATAATATTCGAGATTTGAATAGGTAAGTCAAATATTATATAACTAACAATTAACTGTAATTTGATAAACTTGCAACTTTTACTAGTGTCAAAAGTGAAAATTGCAAAATTACAATTTGCAATGCAAAACGGCACGTGGAGATTTGGATGGCGAGATGCTCGCGGGCTTTGTTTTGCATAGTAAATAAATAAATGTACATGATACACACATTTTTACGTTTGCAAAAATAATTATGTACGACATTTGGCATAAAAGATGTAATGATAGTATCCTAATGACTTGATTTTACTTATATTTTATTATTTTGTAGAATAAAATGGATTACTTGAATCCGGAATTCCTCAATTTATTTGCACCAGGGGAATCTGCTAAAAAACCAGCTACTACTGAAAATTCTGAAAGTACTGAAATTCCTCAGTCGGAATTAGAAGTAAAGCAGAAGATTTTAGGCTGTGTCAATTTAAATGAATTGATTAAAACTGTCAAGCCCTATTTTAAAAAAGAATGGGATTTACACGTATCGGCTCTAGAGGATTCAACCATTTACGAGTGTAAGCAGAACAAACAATCAATAGAAAATTATGTACAAAATTTTCATGTACACAAAACACAAGCATTCACAAAAGCATAGAAGGATGATGAATAATTTGTTATGTACTTATTTAACAGTATTCACCAAACGATCGGATATTTCAGCCCATAATATAAATTCAACGGGACAGCTGGAACTGGATAAAAAGAAATTGAAAGAGGCTGCCAAGTACTTTAATCGAGCCATTGCTTATGCTCCCTTTAGAAGTAGTAATAGTAGTAGTAGAAAATGTGGTGATGAAGTACAAAGTAGTAGTAAAGAAGAGGATGATGAAAAGTCAATCTCAATGGCGGATATGGGTTTAGCCCATTATAAACGATCTCTCCTTCTCAGTGACATGAAGGATTATGATGGTGCTCAAAATGAATTAGAGTTGGCTCTCATTCTACAAAAATCTTCACCAAAGAAATTTAAACTAGGACGAGGAATCCAAAAATTTCAGGAGCAATTAAAGGAGAGAATAATGGAGCAAAGAGAGGTTGAGAATGATAGTAAATATCTAGAGGAAAAGAGAAAACGGAAGGAATTCTGTGATAATTTATTCAAGTTGAAAAGTCCAAATCCAAATGCACCAGCTATGGAAGATTTTGTCCAGATTAAATTTAGTCCTACAAAAGGAAGACATCTTATTGTCACTAAAGATATTCCAATGGGTACATAATAATAATAATATATTTTGTGCAAAATAGTGTGTGTACACACAAATTGTTTTGAATTTTTTGAATTTTTTATAATTATTTATAAAATTCTAAATGTGCTCATATTTTTATTTACATGTAGGATGTACATTACTTGTGGAGAAACCGTTTGTCTCAACTTTGGATGGAACTCTGACATTGGACACAGCAAGTTGTCATTTTTGTCTCAAGAGAAATTTTACATGTATTTCATGTCCAAATTGTGTTTTTGTAAGCATGATAATATATTATGGAATTTTAAATCTTATAAAACAAAATCAATAGAAAATTCAAAATTCTAAAATTTATGATATAATTGAGAAGATCAATTCAAAACTAAATGAATTTTGCAATAGTAGGATAAAATTACACATTCTATGTTCCATTTAATTTTTTTAGGCCCTGTTCTGTGATGAAAAATGCATGGCAGCTGGACAATCTACTCATAAATTTGAATGCCCTTGCTTACCTGACCTTCAACTAGTCTTAAAACAATACTCAGAGTATATGCAAGCCTTTTACCTGGCCTTCAAACTCATTTGTAGTATTGGGCCTATAGAGATATTGAAGCTTTTCCTAACTCGACAACAAATTTTACGAATGCCGGATAAAAACTTTAATTTACTTCAAAATGGCTCTGATCAAAATGTAGTTCATCAAGTTCCCGGTTTAGATCCAGAAAAGAAATATGAATCCGATTCTTATCTGTCCATCCTTAATTTAATCTCGGATTTTAATCCGGAACAAATTGAACCTCAACTACCCATCACTGCTCTTAAATTAGTGGCCATTCTTGACCAGCGAACTGATTTTTTCTCCCAAGCTGAACTAAACCTAGAACGCTCGACACATTCAATAGCAAGCTCTGAATTCCAGGATTTTGTGGCAGAATTAATATATCATCACTTTCAATGTTTTTGTCGGAATGTCTATGGGCTATGTCAAATGGATGGTTTAGACGGACTCAGACTTCATGAACCAATATCAAAAGGATCATCTAAGACGAGGAATAAGAAGAATTCAGAGGTAGCAGAGGGCCAATCGGAATATTATTATTATGGACGTGGAGCCTTTGCCACTGCAAGTCTCATTAATCATTGTAAGAAAAAACAAAAAACTATCTGTGGTGATCTAGAATCTATAGACTAATTTTTTTTATTGAATTTTTGTATTTCTTTATGAAATAATACCATATGATATATGACTGATTTTTTGATGCCATAATATATCATACATTATATATTATACATTATATAGTAAAACTAATATAAACGTGCTCCTTTTGATTTTTTTATGATTATAGCTTGTGTTGCCAATACTACTCGTTTCACTGGATTAACAAATGGACTTACTGCATTCGTCTCTCTTCAGCCAATCAAGAAAGGTGAGGAACTGGTTGTGACTTACATCCCCTCATTTTGGAAATGTAGATCTTCAGCCTCTAAAAGAAATAGAGTTTTACATCACGTCTATGAATTTACCTGTGATTGTCCTGCTTGTTCAAATGACTGGTCAACAATGACGGAATTGGAAATGAAACCAATTGAATTTATTTGCTCAACTTGTCCTACACCTCTTCAAAATTTGAATATTAGTCCAAATAACAATAACAATAATAATAACAGTATTGATGCTGGTGATAAAAATAAATCTATTTTGAATGTAGAATGTTTATGTAAAAAAACATTAGACTGTTGCATTGACGACCCTTTGTTGGATGTAAAAGATGAATTTACTAGATATGTGAATACTTTGAGTGTTGCTAAGCAACTGGTTGAGTCAAATTTCCCCATAGAATCTATTGCAATTTTGAAACCGGCTATTGAATTTTTCCAGAAAAATATTAAACCTCCTTCATATCAACTCTTTGTTGCTCAAAGTATCTTTGATAGAGCTGTAGAACTTGCTATTTATTTTTCAAAATAATTAAATAATGTTGTTTTTGTTTTCAATATGTTTTATGAAATTATTTTAAACATTTTTTAACTGTTCATGTCACAAATTTCATGTGAACTATGTGGTTTTGTAAAATAGTTTACTATCAGTCGGTAAAACTGAATAAAATGTCCAAAATGGTTTTATTTTTGTATGCAATTTGAGATGGTTTATTTTCTTGTCGAGCTCCTGTGTTCACTGTTCATAATTCATGCATATTGTATATCATAGAACATTCTATACTGTACTTTGTACGAATGAACACCTTAATATTTTCATAGGTTTAACATAAAATACGTCTTTTATTATTATTTTACCACTATATAGTTTTATGGCATAGTTTATAATAGTGTATTTTCCTTTGTATTGTATTTTCTAGCCGAATTAGGTCAAAACATCCAGTACCCAGTACATTCATTTAAAGCTATATGCATAATACACACTACACACACAGTAGTTCACAAGTTCTTCTTGCAAGAAAAAACAGCTTGCTTTCACCTTTTGTTTTCTTATTTGCCTTTATTTTATACAAAAATCTTAAATTTTAACATTTTCATAAAAATAATTCAATCTATTTTTACTCTGGCTTGAAAAAAATCTTACACTAAAATATCAAAATGGTGAGTTTTGAGTTTTGAGCCATTATATTCTGTAATGAATTTTGAAGGCATTTTCATTGAACATTAAATCTGAAATTACATCAGCATTATTCCGCATGCTTTTTTAAATATAAAACAAACCAACAAATATTTTCACAGGTCCTAGTATCTCGAGTTCTTTCAGTTGGATCAAGTTTGTCAAAAATTATTCCATTGCTTGATCGAGTTGTAATAGAAAGAATTCAACCTGAGGGGAAGACGAAAGGAGGAATTATTCTTCCAGACAAGGCACAAAAAACTGGTATCGTACAAGGAACGGTTGTGGCAGTAGGGGAAGGAGCTAGAAATGACGTAATACACACATTTCATTTTATTACAATGATCAGGTGCATTTATTTCAAAATCTATGTGTACTTACGGTTTCTTTTTTGATTGATACTTCTAGAGGGGAGAATTGATTCCAATGACATTAGAAGTTGGTGATTCCGTGATTATGCCAGACAGTGAATGCTACAAAATGGAATTTGAAAAGAAAGACTTTTATATGTACAGAGAGACGGATATTATTGCAAAAATTAAATGAGACAATATATTGTACAGTCCACAGTATGTATAGTCGGTATTTATAATCATAAGCAGTGT
Organism: Sminthurinus aureus; assembly: GCA_034698265.1. NCBI lineage: Eukaryota > Metazoa > Arthropoda > Collembola > Symphypleona > Katiannidae > Sminthurinus > Sminthurinus aureus. The sequence continues at coordinate 452 of JAQGBH010003102.1, read as the reverse complement.
CATCACATGTAATTAATGATATTAGTAATTAGTAAATTTAGTAATGTTGCATATAATATTATAGTCAGTTATGGCTTATATAGCTATGAAAGTGAATAAATATAAATCCAAAAATTAATATATTATACAGACATGCACACAAGAGAGATTCATTTTTTCAGTAGTAATGTTTGATTATACTTATTTGTCATACATATTACACATGCAATTTGACGACTATGGGCGTCACTCGAAAGTACATATTACATAGTTTCCAGAGGTCATCAAAGTTTACCTACTTATTTTCACGTGTAGGTCATCTATAAAGGTCTTTTGAAAGCACATATGTGAGGTCTCACCGTCTTGATGATTTTGTAGAATCATCAAGACGGTGAGTCATAAATAGACCTCGGATAAATATTGATGGAAAAAGCCAAAATATTTAAATACATATTTACTCCAAAATGCCCAAA